>JADQWA010000257.1:273182-397196 GCA_018344505.1 Nebria ingens riversi | reverse complement strand
TGTCAGTGGCCCTCCTAATACTCAGTTTACTCCAATGTTTTAGTGTATTTAAATTTACTTGTATATTTACAGTGTATTAAACGATATTGTTTCATAAATATTCTCAGGCTAATTAACAAATCTATTATATAGTTTGTTTGATATTTACTGATCACGAGCGCTGATTAGATTGTTTTCATATTATGATTACATTAATACGTTATTATTATTACTAGCACCCGTACCCCATAATTATGCAGGCGGATATTATTCTCATTCGATTACTCCAATGTTAATTGATCCAGTTAAATCGCTGTGGTAGCGGTCAATACTGATTATTAAGATTAAATTTTAAAAACACAAATATTAGCAAGTATTTTAATTAAAAATATATTTCTGTCGTATAACGTTAATGTGTGAATACTATAAGCTTGTTATTTATTTTTATTGCTTCTTTTAATACTTGTGCAATGACGTTTACAATCATTTTAAGAGAAGCTAAACAATAAATAAACTATAATTACTATAGTATATTTTTACAGTGATTTTATGAAATTCAAACTGAAACACATAAAAATAATAAAAAGATTTATGGCATCTCATTACCATTTCCATTCATTGATACAATACTGGCTTGATGTTTAACGGTATTAAAATAAAATTCTTTATTTAAATACTCATTACCTTTTATTTAAATTCAACATTGAATTTCTATTTTTGCTTCTATGACAAAAGTTTACGTGCGACGTCACTTTCATGTTATAGAATTACAAACAGGTAAATAACGTATATGCTATTTAAATTCAATTTCAAATATGACTACAAATACATATGTAGGTGTCATTTTAAAATATAAATGATAAATGGTATAGTATCATATTATTATAAAAGACGCTTAGACATACATTATATACATCCGGTATTATTGTCGATGTTTAAATTATTCATATTAACAAGAAGTACGTATCTACAGATGTTTGAAGAAAATGGTATTGGAAATAATGTAAGGTATATTTAAACAAAAAAAAAATTATTGTTTTATCAATAATTTACATAGATAGTTAATTTAACCTAAATATTATTTCAAAATTAAATCATGTTCGAATTATGACAGAAATGCAGCAATATAGGCCAAACATACAAATATTTTCGGTAAAAAAAAATTCAAAAATTTACTTAGATATAGCAAAAGAATAAAAATTACAGTTTATTGTTACACTCTGTACGATTTATTTTCATAGCAACACTTTTAATTTATGATTGAAATGCAACTTAGAAATGTTTAAATAAACAGCAGTTATAATGAAACATAAAAAATCTTCTTGTTCTAAATTTGGGATTGTAAGGATTAGCCGTAAAATAAAATAATATATTATAAACCTTCGATAATTGTTATCACCAACATTTTACTCTAAGTTTAGTAAGCGTGGTACGAATTCTTTATAAATACGAAAGAATCAAATTATCTGGAATTGATCGTACGCCAATGACATAATTTTCTCCTCGGGTAGTCCACGAGAGATTCGGCAAGTGACCAAAAGTCATCGAGGTGCGTGTATGTGTGTGTAGAGATCACAAACATCGTGTTTACACAACACAGCCGCAAGGTGACGTGTCCCCGCGTTTGTAAGCGTCCGGGGGTGCGCGCGACGCACGGCTACACTGCTGTACAGCGGCGTCCGTGTACGATATAGACGCCGGTACTATCCGACGTCAAGTCAGTATTCGGGATGCGGCACCGGGTGCCACAATCACCCAATGGCTAGTGTACGGTTCATGTGTTTGTACTGCGTGCTACTCGCCGCTGTCACCGGACCCTATGGCGTTCACACGGATTATCTTGGTGAGTCACTTTTATAAATTATAAACAATATTATTTTTGCCGCCATTTACATTTCAACTTACTAGGTTTGATTAAAAAGAATTAGTTCAATTTTAAATAGATTATTTGAAATACTTTTCGAATTATCAAATTCACCGCAACGGAATATGTGGTTATTTTACTTAAACTATATAATAAATATATACAATTTTAGTTTAATCAATAAATTTAAATATGCACTATAATATATAAGAGTTATTTTATTGAGTTAAATAAAGAAATTTATTTTTGGAATAATTTAGCTAAAATTTAGTAAAATTACATGAATTTTAATAATAAATCCATACTTAGGCAAATTGTCTATAATTTATCCAAATATAACACAGAATTTTTTCTTTGTTCATTGAATAGGTAACAAGGGTAAAAATAAAACAAATTTAATGATTACTTATATGTTATTTTGATCAAACAAAATAATATATATTTCTGTGAATTTATTTTCAGTGATTGATCATTATTTGTAGAACTTTCTCTAACATCCAATTATCTTTTTTAAAGCTATTTATATATTGAACAAAAAAAAACTAGATTGGCGATTGTTTATAGGCTCTCAATTGTGGTAACGAGTTAATCATTATTTAATTACAGAATCAGTTTATTAAAATATATATATATACAAAAATAAATATACAATTAAGTACATGTATAATTAATATCAATTACAGTTAATTTAATATATAAATTAAACTATCGTTTGATAGCATCTAAAGGTTTATCTTTCCAAATTTCATTTATAATTCATAAATTGTTTCCATATAATTAATATGTTTTAAAATAATATATGTATATAAATTATTACCGCTCAATGTAATAGTTTTAAATATTTGTTCAATTAATAATAAAGCATTAAATGCAACCTCATAAAAAGACATTATCACGTTCAATTTATTTGTATATAATTTCAAAAATCAAATGCATTTGTTGGTATCTATATCCTGGAATAGAACAAATTGTGTTGCCAGTAAATTAGTGTTTTGTGTTCGTGTGCATGCAGCAATTGCATTCTAAGTCTGAGCTTGAGTGATTTAATACTAATGTATCTTCTAACTAAATCTCTGATTTAAATAATTTATTATTCTGATAAATCTAATCCTATTATTTATATATTTATATATTCCGAAACGCTCACAAAAGAATATCTAATTGCTTAAAAACAATGAATGTAGTTTATGTATTAACTGACGTATATAAATAATTTAAAAATGTTTATTTTCGATCTCAGAAACACAATAACATAGCACATACGTAGCTGATATAAAAAAAATTATATGTGCTAAAAATAATGTACCAAAATATACATTTTTCTGATATTACGATATATACAAATGTTTAAGAATTTTTTTTCTAGTTTTTTAATACAGTGTACATAGTTTTTAATTATTTATTCAAACCTGAATCTAACAAATATTTAACTCGTTACTTTATACTAACTAATGTAAATGCGCACCTATTTTTAGAGTGTAGTTTTGGTAATATGAATACATATAGCAGTTTTATTATCAGAAAAGATTCACGAGATATACGAGTATGTGTACGCGACAGCTTGTTGCTAAGTTATATCTGTAAATAACTGCAATTGAGTAGTTTTGCGTAATAACCATCGCTCAACAGAAATTGCTGAAAAACAAGTTGGTTGATAGCGAAAACAGATTTGTTTCTTGGAAAACTTTATAACACATCCAGCTAGATTTATATAATTTTTTACGATTCACAACTGACGCTAATGGTACTTTGATATCTAATTACATTTGTTTTCATGTTTAATGGGAACACTGAAACCAAGTGCTATATCGCTTTAATTATAAGTGTATTTCAATATACAATTCTGCCGCTAATCACATGAATTTGTAAAACTGTGTAACTTGCTTCATTTGACGAACTACAGTAATCTATGATCCTCGATAAAGTTTTGATTTGCAATAAGTATTACAATGCATGGTTGGAATTATAAATTTGAAAATAAACAAAAATATATGAATATAAATTCATCGTTAGGGAATATACCCCCATGTTAATTTGCGCCACAATAATAACAGTACTAAATTGTTTATAATCCTTTGAATAATAAATTCGTTCCATTCAAAAAATATTGATTGGCTTATCGGATATTCATGATCAGAATACCTTCATTAGTGGCCATTTGGGCATCCGGTAGGCAGAACCTATGCCACATCATCGATATTAAGGTGTGTTTGTCGAACATGGGTCGGTTAAGTAGCGATGGAAATGAAATATGGAAAAACTAATAATGCTATGAAATTTAAAGGCAAGATCCTTTTGAAATAACTATTAGTTGCTTTATTAAATGAAAATGTAATTGTTAAATATGTCCAATGTTAAGTTACAATTTAGAATCAAGTAACTTTATTACATTTAGGACAAATTTGTGGACTTTATTCGACTGTATATTTATAATAAGATAAGTTCAGCAGTGAAATCTACTTGCTACATTTTTATTAAATACAGTTACAAATAATAATATATTTTATACAGTGAAACCTCACAATGAACATTCTTACTCGTAGTAGGTATATTAGTTTACATAGAATGGATAATAAAAAACAAATTTAAAAAGAAACAATTAAATATACATACATACATACATAACTTCATGCCTATTTCCCTTAAATGAGGTGGCAGAAAACCCTTTACATCCATTCCCATCTTGACAATCTTTCGCCATGGAACTCTATCCATACCTAAGGCAACATAAATTCAAGATATTCTGTAGTGGTTTTCTTGTAACTAGTATATTTTATGAAAAAAAATTCCAAAAAAATGTATAAATATTCTGTCACTTTAAATATTACTGTAAGGACCAGCCATTACGAGGATAATGCAGCATCGAGAAAATTTTACTAGAGGGAATTTATATTTCTGCGCTCACACAGATAGACACATACTCACAGACAGACGAGACGTCATTCCAAAATAGGCAAACTCGATTTGGGCAAAGTCGAAAAGTGTACTTCCGTTAAAATCTCCAAATCGATTTATTTTATGATTACAAGACTTACTTATTACTTCATATAAGTAAGTAAGAATGTAACATTGCATTTATTCTACTCAGTCTTGTAGGTGATTTTGCACTCATGTTTTATAAATTTACACAATATTTTATAAATAAATGTAATACCGCTACACACTCATAAACTATTATATAAAAACGAACAACTTTTGATTGGGGGTCGTTAGAATGTTTTAGTGTGCATTACATATTCAGTGCTTTATTCGTTTATTGGTGCGTGTTCGCCCACTGATACTTTTACCATAAAAATGATCAAATCAGAAACAAAGAAATAAAACTTGGAAATTCTACAATTCCAAGGAAAATTAATTGCAAAAATCATGTCCTGGGCATTTCTGCGGCTACTTTATATGCCGCTTAAGGTGGCCGACGTATAGCCCAGGTATTAAAAGCCGGAAACTCTTCGCCGTGTATCTTCCGGTTGAGGAGCTGCGTCGAGGGGAGTGCGGAGAACAGGGGCAGGTGTAGCGGAATGCTGCACCTCGCGCTTGAATAATGTGACACGCAAGTTTACCAATTCTTTTTCTTAATGCCCGTTGTTTCGTTTTCGTTATAGCACAAACGGAACGAAACGGAACGTGATGAAAATCAGAGACACGATACCGTTCATGAAACTTTTATTTACTAAATATAGTGACGTTGGCGGAGCGGTGGCCACCAGCGGAACTATAGTAGCGTGTACGAGTGTATGAGCTCTGGGTTCGCGACCTTTGCATTCTTTCATTCTCTACCTATATTATATACACCTATATTAGTATCTTGCTGCACGCAGTTGTTATCCACGACGCCCAACCCCTACCAGTGTGCGAAAACAGAACTTGATTGTGTTAGCCATTCTTTCTTTGACAATTTGAAATCTCATTTATACAAATGCGATTCATATCGTTGTAAATGTATATTGAAAGAACAAACTATGGAATATTCCTTAAAATGAATGTTTTTTTTTCGTAGACACTGCCATGCCCCTTGAATCATTGAAAAAGTTTTAGAGTCTCTTTTCGAGAGTAAAATTTGAGTGTGATGATTGAGTCGTTGAGGGTTAAAGTAGGATATTCTATGGAACCACACGATGCAAGTTCTGGAAGACCTTCACCGTTTGCCACTCTCCACGCGAAGCGGTTATGAATGGAAATCATGGTGCTAGTTTCTACCCTCATAACGGGGCCCGGGATCAATTCCATGTAGCAGCGACGACCCCTAAAGTAAACGATCGTCCCGCACTTTATGTCAAATATCTCACAATAGTGGCGCAGAGGCCACATACGCGAGAAGGTGGCCGAGACGTCCTCCTTTCATGCATACTAATTGGATGTTTTGCGAACGCTATACGGTTTATCAGCCCAATAACTGATGGCTCATGTTTTTCTATCAGTCTAGCATCTCAAATCGTTGTAATGGAATTTTGTTATTTTAAAAGTCAAATCTATAAAATAGAAAAGCTTCTTTAGATTTTCATTGGAATGGAATTTGCTACTACTTGTAGAATTATCTTATCGTTTCTAATCTATTTCGAATAATAGAGTCTCTTTTAAACTTTTAATAACAATCATATTATAAAGACGCCTGGGGAATACATTTTAGATGTCGGACGTTGAGTCAATTGGATAAACATCGTGATCGATTACAACGTAAAATAAAAAACATCGGCCATGTATTGGCCCTAAACTTTATTTTACGTAGTCGGTATATTTTGATTTGATAGTATATAAATTAAAATATAAAATGATTAAATTTAAAAGAAAATATTTTCATTCATTATGTCCAGTAAAATTGTAAAGTTAGATTATTGTCAAATTTCTAAAAAAACATATGTATTTTAGATTTAAAATGTTCGATTCTATAGTAATATAACGAAAATATAATTATTCATTACACATTATTAAAAATTATTATGGCCGGGCATTTTTTAGTTTTCAAATGAACTCTAAACCTTACAAAATAATTTCATATAATATTTTAAATTATTTACTAACCTTTGTAGCGATTTTTCACTAAACTTATTTGTGACACTGACAATAAATGTTAAATGTCAAAATATTTGAATAATTAAAACAATTGACATGCATAGTAGATGCGTTTTATTATATATAATTTCCCATACCTACGTAACTATGGCAATATCAATAAGATAAGATCTTGTAACTGGTACTTTTTGAAGAAATGTTTCAAACAAAAGTTGTGCAGAATTCTAATATCTTTCAATGTTATTCTAACAATTTTTACTGCAAGTATAGTCGTTTTGGAGATATTGCAGAAATTGCAAAAAAAGTCTTGAGTAAACATGCACTTTCGGTTTGAATATGCTTTTCAATAATAAGAGTTTTCACCCCAGGCATATACAAATCTTAAGTTTAAAGTTTCATAATTTTATCTTCAACAGTGTAGGCTGTAGAGCGCACACACACACACACACACAGACACACACACACACACAGACGTCAATTCAAAAATAGTCAGACTCGATTCAGGGAAGGTCAAAAGGTGTATTTCCATTAAAATTTCGGGAATTTTTTTTTCGTGATTACAATACTTACTTATTACAAAATTCGTAAAAAAAAGTAAAATTGTAAAGTATGTATCTCATCTGTATTAGCACAATATTAAGATATTGGACGAAGCTATATATTACTAAAAATATCCAGTTATTTGAAAAGCAATGTAGTTCCTAAACTTCCTTGATCACAAATATGAAACATGACCTTGGCATTTTTACGCGTACTGCAATATTGATATTTGATACACAACAAAATATAAAAACAAATTTTATTTTCCATAGAAACAAATATTGATCTCTGTTTATCTAATGCCAAGCAATGTAAGCTTATCATTATTATTTGGAAAGTACTTTAACTCATATTATCATTGTATGTTAGTTATTGATTATTATCTTTCAAGTATAAAAAACATTGTAAAAAAAAAATTGAATATACTTATATCGTTTAAAAACATATTTCTATATTCAAACCTTTGAGAATACTTTTTTTGGCTATAAATTTTCGTTCCATTAAACTAAACAAGTATTAGTTTATATGATTATAATTTAAACAGAAAAATCTATAAAAATAGCGTTTTTATGACAGGGTAATTTATCAACAACATAATTCGGCATCTCGTTTTCATAACGATAATTATTTAGTTACTGTTTCATTATTCATTAATAATGAGTGTAAAGCTTCAGGCATAGTTCACCCTATATACAGAATAAGGGCTTTAGAATCACATAAGTATCGTACAGGGGTGGTGAAAAGGGGCCCCAATGGGTCCCACAAGGCATAGTCCACTAAACACACCTAATTGGTCTGTTACGGGCTGTCGGCGTGCCCGCCGTATAATGAGATTATCTTTTCAAATATTCTCTTCCCCGACGGGACGGATCAACGTGCCGCGTAAGCCCACAAGCATTACCCAATTACTCGAGGATTTGCCTCACCTATTGCACAGTTAGTATACATACACACACACTCCCATCACAAGCACACACAAGCCACCAGGCGCTTGTCTCCTCGGCCGCCTCTGGTGCGTCGTTGTCTGTCTGTGTTTTCAGCCGGAGCATAAAAGAACAACGATAAAATGATACGCAAACTAACTGCCGCACGCATCTCACATGGACCGTATAAAAGGCACCGGCATATGGCCGACTTTTCGTAAAAATAACGTGCGTGTTTATAACCTTGTTTGCGCATTTTCCTTGAACGCATTTCTGACAGTTTGCCTTCAACGATACCAATTCATAAAATATCAAAATAAAGAAATTGGGATTTGAAAATTAAATTTAGAATATATTAAGTTAACCACTTTTTATATATAGCTAGATATAAAATATTGAAAATTATTTTATATAATAAAATTCTGTTAAATACATTAAAATCGCCGTATGATTACGTTCATGTTTTACAATATACGTTTTTGGCGAATGTGCGCTCTAGTGATAATAATTTCCCTTTCTACGTTTTGAATCTTCGTGATATAATCTACCCATGATATTAGTAATATAATGCTTACGCGTATGCAACCAGCAGTGCTCTGTAATTGGCTTATTTACGATAGTAATATTATTTTTACAATTTAAAATATCCAATTGCAAATGAAATTATATTATTTGATAACAGATTGAAAATATAATTTTCACCATTCTTTCAGATGTTTGCCTAAGTTATTTAATTCAAAAAAATTTTTTTATTGTTATTAAGATAATATTTTTATTTTTCTAAAGCGTTACTTCTTAATATACCTACCTACTATAATTTTTTTTTTCTAAATAAAAGATGAAACGTAAATTCGAGATATTATATATTTTACAACAGTTATTACACATTTACAATAAATAATCGGTATATAATTTACAAAGTAAAATAAATTTATGTGTGGCAAATCTCGAACTTTGAACGCACTGAAGACAAGCGGTAATGTAAGAAAATCGTAACCCAACCAAGCTAGTACCACTTGAGGTTTATGTATTACCACGGGTGTTGCTTTAATTGTTAAACTCGCGTTAATTTAATTTGAAAAACAAGAATTTCACACGGTCGCAATTACGTAACAAGTTTTGCAAAGTGTATTATCAGAGCATAAGAAAACTCGACGCGCTGTTCCTGGTTGGATTCGTACGTTTGAAACTTCGTCGATAGTAAAGTACGCAAGTAAATTTATTGACAACACAAGTTGAGATCGGGACGACGCGGGAAATGCTAACATTCCCAAGAACGAAAGTTAGTGGAACTTCATTTGCTCCGTGTAGTATAGTAAGACGCGTTGGTGACTTTTTTTGCATATTTTATTTGTGGTGTAAGAGATGTGCTCGCGCGAAACGTGAACCAATTCAATTTATTCGTTGCATACTTCTCCTACATTAGTAATGAATTCACTTCGCCGACTATTCAAACACTTTTCAGGCTTACTTGCTTCTAGTCTTTTGGTATTTTAAATAATTATTTATTCAATTACGCAAAATACTTTTTTCCTAGATTTCACTAAAAGCTAATCTGTGTCAGCAGTTGCCATGAAATAGAGTATTTTTAGTAAGACTTTTTCACTTTTATTTATTAAATTTTTAATCTTTAAAAGTTGACTACGTATACTTTCATATAAACTCTCATTTAATTTCATTAGTAGGTTGGTTGTTTATAGTATTAGTTTGTTTTTTTTAGTTACCACTAATAATCTGGTTAAGAGCAGCACCGGTTACAAACTCCAAATTGTTTTGTTAGTTCCTTTGGTTTAAAGTGTATATTGCAATTAAAAATATTAAATAAGAAAGAAAATGAAAAGTGTATTACGTAGCCTTTGTCATTCTTATTAGTCAATTTTAAATAATTATAATACCTAATACATACAATAAAGTTTATAAATAGTAGCAGATTTTCCAATAAGATCTGAGGGTAAAACTTTAGTCTCGTAACGCCAAAAAATAAACCAATAATATTAAGACTTTGTGCTTGAGTTGAGTGTATCGATATTTTATCTGGTCCGTGCGAATTTTTGGCGAATATGAAGTTGTCGCAAAGCAATTTAGTGTATTTGGGAAGAATATGTTCTGCGACGGTTGCTTGGTGCGACAGAGCTGGTGCTCGGTGGAGTTGACGATGTGGGAGATGATTGGATCACTTTTATGAGGTCCCAAGAGATTAACAAAGCAACGAAACTGAAACGACTGGCGATGGCGCGCGGACTGTGATGGTAAAATGGTATAGCGGTGTTCGGCGGTGGCCATTTGGGAACACACTTTCCGTCAGCGCAACGCTTCACTGACCATGCAACTGTCCGAACACGTTTCTTTCCTTATATATTCGATGTGCGATTCTACTTTTTAGCAAAGATCATTCGAATTTACTACCAATAAGCACAAATAGAAATACGAAACAAAAAGACTATTCACTTCTTTGATCCTTGAATTCCCAAGACCATGTTTACTATATTGTAACTCAAGTTTCTTTAAATCTAAATTATATATATATATTTTTTTTTTGTGCAAATTCTTTCCTATCTCTATAAATTGGTTTATAGCTACATAAAGATGCTATACAAAGGATAAACAACGTTTAAATTGTATTTAAGTACTTTTGTATTGTGTTTAATAGCATAATAAACCCTGAATCAAGATTTCGGGTTCATATACTGCAGTGTTGAACTGTATAAATTATATTTCCTTGAAACTTATTGCATTTTCTGTCTGCTATAAATGTATTTTACCTGTTTTTGATAGTTATTTAATTAACTTAGATGCAAGACTTTATTTTCTAGTCATTTTTCGTTAAATTAGGTAATATTTCCAGGTTAGTTCGTATGCTTAATTTGGTTAGAGCCGGCACAAATGTAGGCGATAATTTCCGTAGGAGCACTCTGGAATTTATAATTTTGCTGGCATAAAAAATCTCGCTTCAGCGTAAGTTTTTTTTTAATGTATATTTAAGGCACAAGGTAGCTGACGGGAATTTTATTCAATAAAATATGGTGATGTTGAAAGAGAAAGTTGATATTTTTTTCGCAATAAGATTTAAAGACCCAGCTCAAATGTTGTAGCATTTTGTGTTTATTTTCCAATTACTAAAGAGTAGTTTCAATTTCATTACTAGCACAAAAATATATATAGTATATTGATCGTTTCTGAGGTTAGAGTTCTCGTGTTAATTGCGTCGTATTTTCTAATTAAAGCTGCTATAAAAACCAGTATAATTACAAATTCAGTGTTCTGTTAATGTGCAAGCACAGATGCAGAAACAAATGAAAACATTAATGCCTTTTTTCGCCGTTAAAAATATGAGCAGGACGTTCGGTTACTGTGGTAGTCCGGCCAGCAATGAATATGTTACCTCCGTTTTGAAAATTTTTGTTTTTTGTCATTATCTATATGTAGAGCACTAATCTACATACTACCCTACTTATTTAAAAGTATGTAACTGCGTTGTTTGTTCACCGTACGTAAGCACATAGAGCTTAACACACGTTTTCATTATATTTTAAAAGTATTTTTAAATCACACCACCTTTAATTACAATGTCAACAATTAACGATTTTTATTTATTTGATGTCAAATATTCATCTATCCCATTGTTACTTTAACTAGAACAGCAGAAGTACATACGAAAATGATATCACAAATTGTGATTTGACCTACGTATATTTTCATCAAATATCAGTAAATGATTTTGCTAATTTTAATTGAGAGCCATATCATGCATTTAAACAGAGATTAGTTTTATAAATACTCAAACAAAAATAATAAATACTGATTTATACATTAATTTAATTTAAAATATACTGATTGTATAAATCGATTGTGACTGGTGTTGCACAACAAATTATAATTCTATTGACATATTCTAGATTTCTGTTTTAAAAGTCCTTATATGTTACAAAAGGACAATAAATAATAATTTTATAAAATATTTCATATTTGAAATTTAGTGTGCAATCGTTTACTGATAATCCCGTCTAATTGAAACATCTATAGCTTTCCAGCTTTAATATGATTTTATATGCTTTTACTATTGCGCATTGATTTACTTCTAATTTAAAAGAAATGATTGACGTGCAGTTTAGTGAAATGTAGAAATAAAAATACTTATATGACGTTTGTTATGCGTGATTTCATTGCCGGAATATTTAATTTTACATAACCACATACGTTCTTAATTATAAGTTTCGAATAGCTCGACGGTTATAATGACCGCCTTTTATATTTGGACATGCTGTGGTTTTCTTTGTTTGCAAGTACAGAATTAGACAAACTGATGGAGTTGGTTCATTAATACTAAATGGTTAACCTATCACGATCAGGCTCTAGTTCAGAGAATCTATGGGACATATAAGTACGTTTACAAGCGTGCTTGTAAATCGATTCGATTCGGATTACAGGTGTAGACTAAATGGATGTCATGTTCCAATTTAATTCAAGTAAAGAGCATAGTCAAGTTTATTAAATAGTTCTACTGCAATTACATTTCTCACTCGGTCAATTTTACATTAAAGATACTATTTGCAGAGAATTACATATTTGATAAATAAATAAATTTATATATATTATATATATATATATATATACATGTATATATATATATAAAGAAATCAGTATTATTTTAACTTCATTGATTTAAAATTACAATTTTCGCATCAATTCTCTAATCAAAATAAAAATGTTGTTGAAACAACTATAACGATGATAACATGATATTGATATTGTGTTTATACCTATGAAATAACTATTAATGTTTCAAATTCATAAACATTAAGATGAAATATTACCCTATTAAGCTACCCTATATTTGCTTAAAACTTGACACGAAAATTATTATAGAGTACACATTAAATTTAAACATATTCTGAACTATCGACTCAAAATATATTAAAGCTAGTTTAGTGCTAGTAGGAGACATGTTATTAGTTTAATAATTTAAATAGGAAAACTAAAATAGTATCGACTCCTAATAATTCAACTTGTCAGTTGGATTTTTACTAAGAAAGTTTGTAAAGAAATGGGAAACTGTCTAGACGTCTTCTTGAAAGCCTTCAATTAAAAATTCAATTTCTATTGATTAAAGTGCGAGGTCATTTTTTGTTCTTCATTAAATTAAAATTAGAATAAATTTTGAGCACCACAACTACTGATTTTATTCTGATAGCAAAGTGTATTTCTAGTAATATCTAACGCGTATCCATTAGCAATAACATCGGCCATGTATTGGCCCTAAACTTTCTTTTACGTAGTCAGTATATTTTGATTTGATAGTATATAAATTAAAATATAAAATGTTTAAATTTAACAGAAAATATTTTCATTCATTATGTCCAGTAAAATGGTGGTAAAGTTAGATTATTGTCAGATTTCTAAAAAAACATATCTATTTTAGATTTAAAATGTTCGATTCTATAGTAATATAAAGAAAATATAATTATTCATTACACATTATTAAAAATTATTACGGCGGACATTCATATTTATATATAATATTTTAAATTATTTACTAACCTTTGTAACGCTTTTTCACTAAACTTATTTGTAACACTAACAATAAATGTTAAATGTCAAAATATTTGAATATTTAAAACAATTGACATGCATAGTAGATGCGATTTATTATATATAATTTCCCATACCTACGTAACTATGGCAATATCAATAAGATAAGATCTTGTAACTGGTACTTTTTGAAGAAATGTTTCAAACAAAAGTTGTGCAGAATACTAATATCTTTGAATGTGAATGTAACTATATTTATTGTAAGTACAGCCGTTTCGGAGATATTGCAGAAATTACAAAAAATGATTCAAGTAAACATGCACTTCCGGTTTGAATATGCTTTTCAAAAATAGGAGGTTTTCCTCCCAGGCATATACAAATCTTAAGTTTAAAGTTTCATAATTTTATCTTCAACGGTGTAGGCTGTAGAGCGCACACAGCCACACACACACACACACACACACACACACAGACGTCATTCCAAAAATAGTCAGACTCGATTCAGGGAAGGTCAAAAGATGTATTACTTACTTATACTTCGTAAAAGAAAGTAATATTATTCTCTGAGTAGCATTATTAAATCAATAGAGCAAGTGAGCTAGATATGAGTTCATTATCCAAATTAGAGGATGTGAAGTGAATTGGTATTAAGAATGTTCAGGAGTGAAATAAAATCGTTACAAAATTAAGGAAACTTTTTAAAATAGTTATAGATATATCTCAAAAGCTTCTGCGAAGCTTAGAAACGTTTCACTAGATAATTTAGTAGTAGTTATATGGCTTTTAATTTATCGTGGATTCTCATGAGAAAATGGTGGACTGGTATATAGCTAATGGATAAATGATAGAAAATATACTTAAATAAATTTGAAACTTTGGTAATTGCATAAGAGACATATGCAAAAATATGATTGCAAAGCAATACTCACAATTTATTATTAATTTTGGAAAAATTAATAATAAATTCTATAAAATAGTATACAATTAAGCTGATTTATAATAAATTGTATGGTTTCAGATAGTAATACTCAAATTTAAGCTGGATTATTTTTCTTTTTCTTGCTTTCTTTAAATGCAATGTAAAATTGAAATTATAATTGTAAAAAATTACAGAAAATTGAAAATAGCGCCTTAGAACTATTCTCAAGCTTATGAAAAGCTACAATGTTGCCACGTTTAACACTTGTCAGAAAGACGCTTGACAATGAAATTAATTATGCTGAATTACTTACTTTTCAATCATATTAAACGTCATTTGCTACTTTATAGCAATAAATTATTTCTCTTGTACTTTAAATATATTATTCTGTCCAGTTGTTATACGTATCAAATTAGGAAATTGAGACAGTAAAAATCACAACAAATGTAATATATATTCAAATGTAGAGCTCACTTATAACTTTTTCGTTACTTGCAAAGTGCAGGTATTTGCTAATTTTGAATGTATCTACTTTTTTCTCCGATTGTATTTTCTGAGCATCCTTAATTAAGTTGCAGCTATTTACGTGTATAAAAATTTGTTGGAAAGCACTAAAATAAATAAAATAGAAAATGTGCGTTAACATTTGCAGCCCTTAATCAAAAAGTAATCGAAATATTTGCTAAATATTTATGAAAATTAAGTTATTTTTGAAGTTTACATTTTTATATATTTGTTCTGTACATAGTACATAATTGAATTAAAATTGCTTTGAATGTAATTAACACGATTGCACTGCAACAGGCAATTAAATAAAGTTAAGTTACAAACATGATTATTTGTACTTAACACGTAATACGTAATGCTTTTAATGAATGATACCTATACCATTCTATAGGTATATAAGTCCATATTTTAAAATCAGCATACCACTCATAATCACGACGAATATATCAACACGTTACATTTAAATTTATAATAAGCTCGCTTTTGATGTTGATTGAAATTCAAACAGTTCGCGTTAACATGAATATTTTACATGGTAAATATTCACTCGTTGAAATGTTTTCGCTGATGTAATTACATGAAATTAAATATTATACAAATGTATAGCAAAAATTATTTTGAAGGTAAATTTGGTTGGCCAACTCAAATTCGACATTTTTATATACAATAATTTATTTTTCCCACAACATAAAATATGATATTTTCCGGAAATTACGGAAGATATTATTATTTCGCACAACTTTTTGTTTCTTCAAAAAGTGTACCAAGTACCAGTTACAATCGCTATTGAATTTCTTATTTATGTTGCCATAGTTACGTAGGTGTAGGAAATTAAATTTAATATATCGTATCAACTATGTCTGTCAACTGTTTAACAGAGAAACAAAATAGAGTAAAATAATTTAGGATTTGACATTTAACATTTATGTCACAAACTCACAAATAGATTTACTGTAAAGCGTTTCGAAGTAAAATATTAAAAATATTATATATAAATATTTTGTTTTAAGTTCATGTGAAAACTAAAATACGATCGGCCATAATAAATTCTTGTTTTTTTATTAGTACTTAAATCTTGTCATATTGTCAAGTTGCAATAATGTTGACTACCTACCGATAATGTTTGATTGTGGAATTCATTTGGTATCCAGGTATACTTATATTGAACAGAATAGCTCGTTACGTTATATTTATATCTGCTATACGACAACAATATCGTAAAATGTAACAAATGAGACGTATAACAAATCATAATTGACATGACGTGTGACACGTAGTCGATACTAACATGTCATTCAATTTTTTATTCATTTTATATTGATTTTATGGCGTCTAGTACATCGAAAAAGTTTGCCATCGAACCGATTTTTCATGGTAACCTATAAAATATTTTCCACTCACTTGAGGGACATATAAACTCTAGAAGATTATAGCTGGGTAATATTTTGGGCAAAAAAGTACTGGTTAAAGTATTCTAAACTCGAAAGAAAAATCATAGTTTCTTGTTGAATATCGCATAAATTTTTGATAAATTTATGTATTTACTAATTGCACTTAGATTAAAAAGCCTAAATATTTATTCAAAAATAGTACTTCAAAGATTTATCTTTTTTTACTCGACAATTACAAAAATCTTTACTATATTCTTAAACTAAGAATAGCTTACAGTTAAAAATATCATAATTTTTTTAAGCCTTATTACTGAATCTAAAATGAAATGTATGTCTTAGTTTTTATCATTTTTTACTTTATGATAATGAAATCCAATTATATTAAGAATACAAATATGCGAACATTCCTTTCGTGCAAAGAGTGGCAAGCTAGGAGTGCTTTATATGTGATGCCAATCTATAATCAGAATGAAATATGAAAGCAAAACAACCAGCATTGTCAAACAACCTACTTTTGTAATGTTACGTTATTATCACTTCTTTGCAAAACTTTACGAGGCAAAAATACATTCCTATAAATAAAAATATTAACAAGATGAAACTTTTGAATCAATATAAATGTAAGCAACGAGTAACCTGTCAATAAACGTTTGAGGAAATAACAAACTCATATCACCAAAATAAGCAATGGTATGATAAAATAGTATGATTTATAATAATTGTTTTAAAGCATATTTTATCTACCTTGAAATCACCTTCTTTTCTTATAATCTTCTTCATATATTCAGCAGTGTGATTGAGACATTGATTTTGGTGAGATTGGTGATGGCATATAGGCATAAATTATAAGTTTGTTCGGAAAGTAATTTTCTCATTTGTAACATAAAACGCTAAAGCAGCCCATTTAACTTTGGAACTTTTGGTCGCGGTTAAAGCATATTTTAAAACATCTGGCACATACGGATTTTTTTAAATAACACTGATAAATTTCGACTCTCAGGAAATTGGGGAAATATTCCAAGTCTAAAAACATATTTATGAGAATATTTAGCTTTGTTACAAAATTCCAATTCTATGGTATCCTTTGTTTATCTATTTTAAAACACACGTGATTCAAATCGACAGGAGCAATTAAAAATAAAAATATTCCATCCCCTTCAATATTCACAATCAAATCTGCGTGAAATTACACTTCATCGTGTATCTGCAATGTTTTCATCAAACATTACATCACGCATATACTGTTGTTTACCGAGGACGATCAGGGCGCGCGGCAACGGCTGTATTCGTGTTGGGTTGTTACCGAGCGTACGCGCTCCCGTATGTATGTGTGTGTGTGTGTGTGTGTGTGTGTGTGTGTGTGTGACTGTATATGTATTATTTATCCATCGGATGAACGAAAACAATTCACAGTTTCGACACTTCCCTTGTCACGGAATGACGTATGTAATGAATGTTGAAAACCAATCAAATAATGAACACAAGCTTCGTTGATAGGCTGATAGGTAAAGTACCGAACGTCATGCTATCAGACATCTAACCTCATGTTTAATCGACGTCACATAACAGGCAAATTGCGTCTTTAATTTATCTCAATTTATACAAATCGGCATGCAACCTCGTCCCATGCTCATGCTGTAAGCAACAAAACGTCCAGTTGTGACGTAACTTATTTGGCATATGAATTCTCCTATACCATAATGCTCAAGCTACTTTCCTGAAATACGATGTTCAATACCTATCTTTATCTAATTTAAACAATTTAGAATTCGTTTTTGCAAAGCTTTACTTAAATTCAAAGCTATATACATATTTAGAAAGACTCTGTCCAAATTTAACATTAGTTTAATATGTACTTAAAAATAACCAAAAAGACGAGCCATTCACATTTAAATACAAAGCTGTTTTATTTTTAAATTATAATATGACTGATTTTATTACACTAAATCCATTTATATTTACATATGTGCCTTACGATTAAGGAAATTTCAAAACTATAATTCATTCTTTGCTGTGAGAAAACACATATGAATAGTGTAACCTTATTTTTTTTAAATAAACAAAGTGGGTTGTAATGTTTATGCGGGACAGGTAGTATAGGTCAAAAACGGTACCACTCTGTGACATTGCAGACAGAAACATGTAAACAGTCGATACTGTAGAGGTCTACAATTGAGACCCGCAGGACCGTAAAGTAATTTGAGTGACATGTTATTATTTATTAACCAGATGACCGTAACCTTTTTAAATTATATTTCAAAATTTATTAGGAAAATATTTATATTTACTTGAATGATTGAAATGGAGTTTTTAATATAAATAATTTATATTTTGAAATAGAGCATCCAATATTTATTGAGTAGAATTCTATTAAAATATTTTAATTAATTTTGATTAAAGTTGATTTACTATATTCTATAGCTTGTATACGCACATAAATTGAATATGCTTTTATTATTTAATTAAATCCTGTAAAATATTGAAGTAGATATTTTATTTATAGATATTATTTATGGATACTGACAAAAAAAAACGTAACATTATGTGTTTAAAATTAGTTTAAAAAAGATGAAATTATCATACATTTATTTATTTGTTTGTAAATCATGAATCGCTACTGACAAATTTCACATTTAAAAAATACCAGCAGTTCACTGAGTATTAAATATTTCACGTGTGACTGAATATCTCCGTTTTCCACAATGCGAAATATTATATTTGCCGAGTTTCGGTGACATCTAGAAGAAGGGTGTTTGGGCGACGCTAGACATATCATCGATATAGGCTGATGGTCGATGCTATTGTGCTCGTTCACTGAAAACTTCCTTCTGCAGACGAACAGACTGAAGCTTTCAGTGTCGGTGACACACGTTCTAACTTTATGACACCTGTTTGCTGCGTACGGACTTATTTCCGAATGCCATAAGGTTCTTTACGATGGTCCGAAGATCAAATTGAAGATCAACAAACCATAGGAGCGTGTATAAGGCCTTCCTGTGCGCTCTCACCCAGCGCTGACCTGCGATCGCATTTCGCTTGGGTCACTGAGTTGAATTGCGTACGCGGATTTGACAGACTGTGCACGGCCTTAGATGCCAACGAAATTTAATATCGCTTCTAGTGTTCTAATCGTGCGTAAAGCACTAACTATTTTAAGCAAGGTTATATATTTACCAAATTCACAAATAATATTAGTAAGCTTATTTAAACCTAGCCCAACCATAAAATAAGTAATACGAAACAAAGTAGCATGCCTTATAGTAAAATTTCATTGTTGCCTAACTACTCTTTTAACTGATTGGTGTCACCAGATCTTGCAGAAATAAATTCAAAATAAAATCCCTTACTCCTTATATCATATCCGTTATTAGTAGACATACGATTTATAATAAAATTAATATATGTATGAAATGTGTGCATATTTAATTAAAATTAGTTTTTGGTCAGTGTTATTATGTTTTGGTCTTCTCAAGATTGGTTTAATTTTCCGCCATACTGGAAGCTAAACACGTGGTTTATATCTTTCATCGTTCTGGTATGCAAGTTGGAGCAAAATAGAATTATGTAAATTTTATTTATAATAAGTTAGTTTATAATATATGAGGTAAAGATATGTGGGATTTACTTAAGTAAGTTATAATTAATGTTAGGCGGTCTACAATATACTTCATTTTGTGTTAGACGAAAGAAAGTTTATGTAATGGAAAATTAATTTAGTTAGTACCCTGAAAATAATATAATTAATATCCTAAATTGACAATTCTTATTTCGCGGTGCAGCGAGTTTGAATTATTGTTTGCTAATATCCTCGGCGGTGAATTTTGTTTATTTGCAAGAAATGATGATTTTCAAAACGCTTCCGTTTAATATTTGAACGTAAGCGTAATTCATGGATTTCAGATCAAGCCCAATTACGTTCGAAGTTCATGCTCGAGTTATTCACGAGCTTTTTTCCGTTTGGTTTATACGCCACGGGAATCGAACGGGGAACATATTTCTTTTTTTTTATATATTTACTCGTATCCACACGACCGATTCCGAATTACGTCGCACAATTTTAATTGACATCTCGATCTCCCGCCTCCAATTCCCGTTTCTGTGTTCGCACCACTAGAGCCACTAGCACACTCTATTAATAATTGCCGGCTGGCCCTGTTCGCGACGTATGTGGACAAACTCACAGGAGGTATCATTTTTCCGTCCAGTACAAGAGATACGAAATAATAAAGAAACTTACCTAAAATGATTTTTCCTTATACGTAGTAACCAATATATATTGATAATTTGATAATAATGTAAACAGTATATTTCAAAATGTGGATAGTTCAATTAATATTATTGTAGCATATTGGTAACTCTTTACCAAGACTGCTGCTTATTATAGTACTGTCAAGGACCAAATACTATTCCTGGATTTCCATTTGGATCCGAATACTGAACTTTGATCCATTGGACAGCTCTTGACATCAGCTGTAGATTCTAGATCCTGGACTTTTGAATATTTGAATAAGCTCTTAATTACGAATCCTGAACTTAATTCCGGTGCTCGATTCTTGGAATTGGTTAGATTATTGCTACCCATATTACTTTTTCACTCTGTAATAGAGTTATCTGTAATAAGAAATCGGTCACTACTTTTCAAGTAGGTATGATATTTCCTATAATGCAACAGTTTTGTAAACGATACGTACAGCTACAATATATGTATTTTTATTTATTTTCAAATGGAACACAAAATCGTCAAAAGCAGAATTATCTTGACGTTCGAGTCGTTTATGTGTATTATGTATATTGCAATAGCAGGGCTGCATGATGTGATGACTTGTTAGTGCATTCATGCGTGTTTGAACATTAAATTCAATGTTTCGGAACCAGTAGTATATTTTCTATTCTATTCTTATTTTTTTATTACCGTTTCCCACCATTAGAATCCACTATCAACAGCGAGCATATTGAACTAAAGGATATAAAATAAATATCAAGAACTCGTCAGCATTGTGTTGATATGGGGTAAACTTTGGTTTGTAGTATTATTAATAGAATGTTTTCATATTCACCATAATCTTTTGTAGCATACAATTGAATGGCGTATAAAACCTTTTTCCGTTACAATGAAATAAGCCAATGAAATATATGTATACATAACTTTTGAATGTTTAAAAGAATATTTGTAATATTATAATATTATTTCATTTTACAATAAAATTGTTTTTCTATTTTCAGTCTGGCTTGTGAACACAAATCATTGCGTAGCACACTAAAGATCTAAATTTTGTTCTTTTAGAATGTTAGCATGGATATACATGCAAAGGACGGGCATCTTTAATGGATGATTTCGTTCCAATACACTGTAAATAATAGGTGTAAATTAACATCAATTTCAGCATTTTATTATATTTTTAACCAAATATATGGAAATTACTTCTAGTTTACTATTATTTACTTCAAAGAAACGTAATATTGTATTCGCAAATGCAAGAATTTCTGAATGCATTAAGTAGGTATAAGCTGGTAAAATAGCATAGCTATAACTATCAAACAAAACTTTAAATTCATACAGTTGTAATTTTTATGCACAATTGCACCACTATACGTAAAAGTTATACACATTAGAATCGTAATTTTTTGCTTTATAGACATGCATGTTTTGTTATATTACAATTGGTTTAAATATAACTCTACATTAAAAATCCCATTTATTTTTAACAAAGCAGTTATCTGAATAAACGTTCCTGTCTGAAATAGTGCATTAGATTAATATTTATAATTAAAAAATACAACAATTTAATAAAAAATAGCCTAACTGTTCTTGATATTCATTAAATTAAAATTTTCCTCGTGGATTCATAATTTTAATACAAAAAACAATGTTCAACCCTCATCCGTTGCTTGTACGAAACGCAAGGTTTAATCCCACAAAGTTATTACATATAATTATTGCCTAATGCGACCGGCCACGTGTGTAGTTAAGGGGGAAACAATTTTCGAAATGTTAATAAAGAAGAAAAGAGATGCTGAAATTATATAGGCGAGTAGCGTGACTACTGTCACTTACGATTAGATATGGATATAATAACCATAGCACACAAGAGCGCTTGTATATCCACAAAATTAGAAGTCTGGACTTGTCACGTTATCTAAGCCTAATTATATTCACTAATACGTTTTTCTTGTCAAAATATTAGTGCTCAATTAAAATCTGTATCGTTAATTGAATTTGATGTTTTATTTCATTTATAAAATATAAACAATGTATTAGATTTACTAACATGTATAAGTGATGTGGACTAAATATGTATATCAACATATATTCTTTGAATCAATACAAATATACGCCATAGAAATATATACAGTATCGATAAATTATTGGTATCACGTATAATTAAACGTTAATGTTTCCTGATTTCCCTGAATGAATATGCAAAGATAAGGACGAAAGAAAAGACAAAGTTAAATAATTCATGAAGGCTCATATGAAAAATGTACCTCCCTTAAAGTTACAAAGATTTATAATATAGATATGAAAACATAATACAGCTTTTGTTACTGCACGATTTACAAGTGTACGGTATCCTTCAAGAACTTTGCGTTGTATGTCGTCTGTTCTGCTATGCGACGAGATATACATACATACTCTTGAAATTACTGCTATTCTGTTGCGTTTCTAACTCTGCTTGCTTTTATCGTTTGTAACCCTCAGCATATGCATGATTACGCTGTTTTCCTTCAATAAATCAAACGCTGATTTAGGTCGATGATATCTTTTGAATGCTGGCACTTTTTTCTCATTATTATAAAAGGTACAATTAGTTCCTATCAGTATCGCATTGGCCAACAGCGACCAAGCAAATGCCTATTGGGCCAAACTAATGAGGGTTAATCCATAAACTTTCAGCCTCCAAAATATATTTTTCCAGTTGGGTCAAAACTTACCAGTCTTCTGCATGTAAAGAACTAAAAGAATTGTATCAGGATACTTTGTGCGAGTAGTGTTAGAAGATATCTTGCTAATTATCTAAAACCAGTATGCTACATTCTGCATGATTGGAAATCCAACTGTGCTTTCTATGTATAGCAATCAATAATTATAATAAAATAATAAACCAAAACGATCAGTACTAAAAATACCCAATTTACCCGTGTTATGCTTTTAAGCTCTTGTTTAATTGCTATTTTATATAAATAGTTACAAAAAGAAACATTATTAATTTGTATGAGTAAAACCATAATTACAACCTGTCAATGACAGGATTGAACAGAAAATATAAAATGTGGCTAAAAGATGATATTAAATTATTATAAATTCGCTAAGATTTACATATTTGGTTCACTGTCACTCAGTCATCCAGGATGTTAATTCATCTATCACTGGAATTAATTTATTCAAGTTGCAAAGGAAATTATATTAATAGCTAAATAGTATAAACGGGAATATAAAAAAAAATCACGTCATGTTTATGCCGCTGTAGCTTTAGCTTTAGGCATATTTTATGTAAATATGTTGGTTTATATAATAACTCCGTCTTATGATAAATTCACATTAAAAATATTTAATTGCAATAATAATAATATGAAAAGGACAGCTCTTTAAATGACCTGTCAATTTTCCATTAGAAGAACCAACAAACGAAACCAATCCTCTAGCAATGCCAACAATCTGTTGATTCTCTTTCATACCCGCTACCTCTGACTGTTGTTTTCGCCAATAAAGCGAGTTGAACGGGCTTCGGCAAGCGAAAACTTATCTAAAACGATATGGGAACCATGTTTTATTTTTGATTGGTAAGATTTGCAAAACTTAATTTGTTCTTTGGTTTTAATCTTGTAACTTATTTTGAGAAGCTAGTTTAAATCTTAAATGTACGTTGGAAACAATCTTTTTAATAATTCATTACTCAAAAGGATTGATATGGTACGATTCTGCTAAAGATAATAGGTGCATTCTTTTTATTCTAAATGTCAAATTATGTCAGCTCAGCTCACTTATGCCGAATCGCGTAGTGAAATATAACTGTTCTATTTAACATCTACATTTGAGTTTGAAGTGAGTATTTATACCTCTCCTCTCACCGATCGACGCATGCTAAAAAGCATGTGCAATTATTGTGAGTCACTCATTTAGGACAATTTACCAGGAAATATACAACTTGTTCTGTGCAGAATTTGTGGACCATACCACAATACATAAAAGAACATATAGAATTACACTGTTCTATTTAGAAGACAAATATCTCAGTTCAGCTTAAGAATGTACCTAAGATTTTTTTTCTCAGAAGTTCTGTAAACATATAGAAGGGTTGGTTTAGTTCAGATAGTGGCAGTGCAAGACTGTGTAATGAAGTATATATGTCCACTCATAATATTATCACATAACGACTCGCCAGTGATGTTTGACGTGAAAGGCTGATTCAACTTAATCCTAGCGCTAAATTTCTATGGGAAATCTCCCCAGTGTGTACACAGGCAATGGTGTGGCGCGCTGGCAGATTTAGGGAATGTTTGTTGTGCATGATGGATCCGTCTGTTTCTGATACCGTTGAGACACGTTCCTGTTCGGTTTCAAAGATCGACGTCTTACCTATTAGGAGTGTACAAGACGTATCGTGTCCCGGGACGCAGGACCGTATTCGATCAATTAATGGATGCAATAGTTTGTACAACATGCATCGTAATGATACATGTCCAAAGTTCATAGGAAAATAAGGACTAGCTCCCAGTGGATTGTTATATACTCAATCACTTAATTACTTATAGATTGGTCTCCTTAAAAATAGAAATGTGGTGCCAGGAAACTAATTAATGGTCTAATATATTATAAAAAATGTATTATGCCTAAAATTCATGTAAACTAAACAGATTTGTAGCTTAGAACTTTGGTAATACCCAATCATTATTAAAATGATACGCATTTTGGTGTAATCATATATCTAATATAATATCCATTGTAATTGTATGAATTTGTATACTGTCAAAATTATATAACTTTAGTAACCAAATTAGCTGATAAGAATCTTGAATTATTTAGTAATATGTAGCGTAAACAAATAACTATACTTTCAGAATACATTACTGGGAAGGAAACTACTTAGTTATTAGTTATTTTGCTAATGAAACAACATAATTTTCGTTGTTACTTCAAGCCTACTGGTTGCATTATTGCCATATCTGAATGCTTCCGTAAACTGTTTAACATAACATATTATTTACTTTTATACAGTGTAGTATCTTGTATTGATAGCTTGCCTACATAACTAAGCTACTTAAATGTGTATTGTGAAGTTGCAGATTGTGTTTCCACTTTTATACAGATAAAAATATCAAGTTTTTTTTATAAATATTTATTATATAGCAATTCCTTCCTGCTTTTTAAAATCTAAAAAAAAATACTTCGTCAATTGGTGTTCTTAATGTTTGATGTTTCGGTTTATCATTGTATTGTTATAAATTGCCAATACATATTTCTTTCTCTAAACAGGGTTGCACAAATAAGATTTCCACATCTTGGTATTGTTATTAATCTTCATTATTATAAGATAATAATAATAATTATATATATATATATATATATATATATATATATATATATATATATATATAACGAATGTGTTAGCGAAATGTTAGTGTACGACTTTTCTATAACTTGAGAACCGGGCAATTCTGAAACGAAGAACAGAACGATACCATAGAAAGTGTAATTGCATTTGAGGTTATAAACTTTGTTAAGATCAAAGATCGGTTGCACGACGACCAGACCGGTGCAGCGCATATAAAAGGGAAAAATTAAATTTCAACTTGTTGTTCAAGGAATCATTTCTTCGATTCAGCCTTAATTAATTTTCTTTTCAAAAGTCCCAAGCGCAGAATGAACGTTTGATGTTGCTATTGCGAAACTTTACTTTATTTATTCGTCTTATTGTCATTGATTCGTTGTAACCTTTGTAAATAATATTGGTTGCTGAATTTTATAAATTCATTTCAAATGATGATATATTATTGTGAAATTCGAAATTACTCATCTATTGCTCTGCACATAGTTTTACTTACCAAGCACAACAATGAAAATAAGTTGTACGTAACTAATAGGCTGGCGCAATAGACTTTATTTATGAAAAATAAGACGGCTAAGTTCTTAGTTATGGTTATATATTTATTCTAAACGTGTACTGTAGGTTGTCGTATGTTATACGCGTTAAGCCACCTATTAATTTGTCTTATTGGAATTAAATGTAATTTAATTACTATGAGTAATGAATTATGATGGATAAATATTAGAATATTTAATTATAAATATTTCGAAGTGTTGATGATACAAATCAGAACTTAAATGAGTATCTCAACAATAAAAACGTCATTAAAAAAACATTTTGAATGAGAAACGCAATTCATGTTGAATTCGACCTCATTATCAACGCGTCCTAGATCGTATTAGTGCTGTCAAATTGTTATTTTAACAGAATAAAATGTGAAACGCTATAAGTTATTATTTTTCAAGATATGACAGGCGGCAATCCTACTCGTGTTATTTATTTCGCAGTTTTCATCAAACAGTTTATTGATTGTGCATATCTTTCACGCACCTCTCACTCAAAGGACTTTATTGAATTTATGAATTTTTTATATGCGAATTTGTTACTTATGCGACACAAAACGAACAGCTGTCTTACAAATTTAATTAGTTTTCTTTTGCGCTAGTGACGTCAAAATAGTCATTAAGCTAGAATTTTCTAGACTTTTATTTAAATGAGTAACAAGTAAGTTTTCTATAATTGCCTTAATATAAATATAATTATAAAGTGGAATTGTAAAGATAATACAAACAAATAAATATTCTTGTAGCGACTATATTATTAACAAAAGCGTTTTTAGAAAATAAACTCAAAATATTAATTTACTTTTGTTTGATATTGTGCTAAATCAATATTGATTTCAGCGTTAAAATTTTGACATTATTTTATGTTAAAATAATTTTACAAGCAATGGAAATGTTGTGATTTTGTCCACAATATGTTTTTGTGATTTTATCAGAAAGAATAATGATGGGAAAACAACACTCTGACGTTATCAAGCGGTTTCATCCAATTAAAACTGAGTGAAAAGAGGACGTATTGTCATACAAATTAAATTTTGATGAATAAATGAGATGCTCAAAAAGATATACATACATATATTTTTTTTTTATTACTACTTTTGATTTTACTTACTTTTAATTATATTTATTATACAAACAAAAATATACACTGTATTCTGTTTTATATAAAATTTTGCTTAATTGCAACAAAATTATAAGTACTGCCACAGTTAGAATATATTATTTTATTTTTAAAAATAGAATATTTTTAGAATTTTTAATGGTAATTATGTTAATGTATAACAATCTTTTTACGTTGTAATTATATGTTGTAAATTATTTAACCTTTTCAATATACAGAGAAAAAGTTGAACAAGAAATTGGTAAATTATCTAACACATATCTATAAGTTTTCACGATTAATAATAAATATAAATTTCCCTACTTATCTGAGCTAAACTTGTTTTTCTTTTTAAAAATATATGTATATTTATACGTTGAAATGATTAATAAATACTCTTTCTTCACTTAGCAAAATATTTTAAAACTGCTCTGGGATCTCGGGTCTATATGGTAATTTCTACTTATCCAAAATGTTCTAATTATGCGATCCTAATCAAAAAGATAAGTTCGCCAAAAAGATGATAAATTTATTATTACGGCACTGATATTTGTAAATTTTTCAATGATATACACCTACGTTACTAAACGTGAGACCGAACATGGATCATTAATGAAATAACGTATACCATTTAGTTCCTAGGTAGTTATTTAGACTACTAGTGTACAAAATCAATTAGTTGGGTCTGCTATATATTATCTTACTGTAAACTATGCGGTTGCTTGTTATTTCTATAGACGCTAATTTATTAAGATAATTTCTGATCCAGGAAAATCTTAAACGTATGTCGCACTAACAAATTATCCTAGATAACAATAATATTAACTTAGAAATGTTACCGAGAGGGGTATGATAATAGTTTGTCTAGGTTTTTTATGCAAATACCACAAACAATGTTTAAATATTGTAGTAATATAAATAATGTATGAACATTAATATATTAAAAATAAAACTATCTCTACTCTTGCTGCGAATTTGAATTTACAAAAATTACTTCATATTTGAAAAGCAAAAAATGCCATCGTTCTATATAACCATCATTTTTAGAACTAATGAAGAATTAGGTATATGGAAATATCATTTATTACGTCGCAGAACAAATATGTATTTCGAATAAAAGATTCTTCGTTTTATGCGTTTTCGTGTAAAACAGTTTTCACTGTCCCGTAAAATGTTTGAGCAAATTTAAATCCGTGTTAAATGTCCAATGTATCATCACTTTTTTCCTATAATTTAAACTTACAAAGTTCGGCAGATGGACTTATTTTAAAAATACCTTTGCAATTCAATAGAGTACATAAAAGGACTCCAAATGTATCCTTACAACGGAGCAATAGCTTAAGATCATCGTTTCGAAAGGGGTCTAACAGGGAGAGATTGTGGTGCTACAGTACAAGTAACACGAACTCGATTCTGAAGTGATGATTACTCGTAGTATCGGTGGAAATGTAATTAAGGCAACGGTAATTAACCCCTAATACACACACCAAGACAGAAGAGACGTTCGAACACACACAACAAGAAACGAAAACCCAAGAGAATGTTGTGATACTATGTATAATGAGACTTTAACTATTGCATACCTACAGAGAGCTGTCTTCCTTTCACTAACTTACTATATCCTCATTCCTTTCGATTTAACTAAACATATTGCTCATCAATCGTTTGCTAGAACACAGGATCAAATTGACTTGGCATAATTTCGTTACTCGAGCAGTTATTATTCTTTTTACGATAGTTTTATATTTAATTAATATTATCACAATGGACACTTTTATACTTTTGTTTCTTTCCCATTCAAATATTGCAAATAAAATATCTGAAATGTCCGAAAAATTCTGCTAACCAAATATATTCATAATTATATTATATAGACGCTATTTTAGCAATATTAATTTTAACTTTAAAATGATTATAGTAGGTAAAGTATATGCTTTGCACATCCTACACTTATAATTATGAGCATGAAGATAGGAGCACTCCTAAAAGATATTAAGGTATAATAAAGGATATATTTACATTACCACATTTAATGACAGGTATATTATAATAACAAAGCAAAGATAATTTGATATGCAGAATATCTACAAGCTTTGCTAAACCATCAAATAGTTTAATGGGGAGGTTTACTTTAATAATACTATAATGTTTTTCATGGTATTGCTGAATATTTGTTTGAAATTTCGACGTCAAATTAATTTTATTATTTTGCACTATATACGTGAGAAACCAGCTAAATTTTCAAATACAAGGATATATGCCACCTTTGTTGTTATGAATTAGTTTAGGACTCTGTCAGAATTGCTATACTACGGAAATGCCGAGAATGATGTGATAATAATTGCTCCAATTTTTTTAACTCAAATACTATGCGCACCGTTTAAATATTACCTTCGTTTTTTTTACAAACTGTATATATAAGCATTAAAATATCAAAAACAAAATCAGTGTTTCCATTTTCCAGTTAAGATTTATAATTTACAACAATTTTGAAAAAAAAGTCAGAGCCGAAACTTAATTACCTATAATTTTACGTAGATTTTTTTGGTATTTTCTAAATTCAATATTTAAGGTAGGTGAATTATTTTGGGCCTAATAACTCCAGATAGAGGATTTAAAATGCTATTAGCATAAACTGTGTACTTATAGATTATGTATACCAAATTTGGTATTAGTTCGTTCAGTATCTTCAGAGGAGAAGAAGCGATAAATTTTGGTCTTACGAGCGACGCCTAACATCCAAATAAATGATATATATATATATATATATATATATATATATATATATATATATATATATATTATTTGGGACGATAAAAGGGGAAGTTTTTGTTAGAGAAAATTTTCAATCCGAAAAACATACAGACACACGATCTAATATTTTAGCTCTTCGATACTACGTACGGAGAGATAAAAGGAGGCTCAAGGTTTATGTATAGTATATTAAGTTTGTTCGTAAATGGAGTATAAATAATAAGGTGTAGTAGAGCGAAAAAAAAAAATAACAATATCTTGACCAAAATCTTGATCAAAGGATAACAGGAAAATGTGTGTAAAACAGACTGCAGTGAAGTTCCATTGGCGAACAATGAAAATGAGTTACGTAGGGTTTATAGAAACGAGAAAGCGTCTGGCTTTGTTGAATGTATGAGTGTATTATTTAGACATCCATGTGTGTGCATGCGCACGCGTGCTTTTGAAGTATGTATACACGGCTGATATCCATGGGTTTTCTAAATAAATAAACGAGAGAGAATGTGTGTGTGTGTGTAAACGTTTCACTGCGGCAGATTTCCAAACAAATTGTGTTGTTGTGAGTAAGCAAACAAAAACGTGTGACGTGAAACACGTGCACTGGTTTTTATCATAGGTTGGTACACATTTACTTACACAGTTATAAACTGCAATTATTTTTGGTTTTCCGTACCAAACGTTGTTATTCACATTCGCTGCTTACTTTGCATCGACAACATCTCTCAGTTTTCTATGCACCAAGTTTTAATTAAGGACAAATCTTAACAGAATCTTAATGTATTCAATTCAAACTCAAACGTATTCAAATACTTGCTTGTTCGCTGTAATATCGTCTAAGAGATGAACTTCCAATCAATTATAATATTTTCGAAGCACAATCAATTAAATAGTTTAACGTTCTCTCTGCCTATGACAAAATAAAGTAAATCAATTATTTAACATATATCTTCCCATCAGAACAATTACCATTAAGCAAATAATGAAACTAATTCTATTATTTCTGATACGATTTTCCTTCTCTCTCTTAGTTAAAATTCAATAATATGAAACAAGTAAATTATACAATAAATAGTGATACACTTATTAATTTCAATTTAGGCCATCACATTGTTTTGTTCTACAAACCATTAGGAATATTTTAATATTTTAGGTTGTAAAACTTTTATTATAAAGATAGCTATTGTATAATTTAAACGAATTTTCTTTCTCTGTCAATAGCCTAATTCTAATCTTGATTATCTTCGGTAAGAATCAGTATTGTATTTAGCTTTTATATAAACAGAAATTCGATTTTCGGTTGAATGAGGTTTAAACACGCCATCATATATTTTCTACCTTATTATCGATGTTTTTCTTTTGTTTTTAATTAAAAATTTATTTCTCCAAATTGCTTTCATGTAATTTGGATTGAAACATAATATCCAATTTATAAAAAGTCCTTCAGCGTCATTAATTCTCGAACTTATAAATAAAATAAAATATTTTAATCGAACAATAATTTTTAATTTGTTTGACAATCAACATATCTGTATCGAATATTTTGCTAAAATAAAACGAAATTTTATTTTATTTTTAAATAATATAAAGTTTAAGTGTAAACAAATAACATACTTTTCGTTATGTTTGATTACGTGATTGCAAGTTTGTATATTTGTGAAATTGCCTAAGCTGTCCAAATAACGTAACTATAACAACCACACGAGCAGGGAATTTATACTATAACTAAAGTAACTAAACAAAACAATTAAATTAAACAGATAAAATAACACAACCCTGACAGTAATATAAAACTGACAGAAAGAATCGAATTTGATCATTTAGAAAGCAAAGGTCTTACGTGGTACAATATCTCTACAAAATAACATCAAAACATAGAAAAGCTGCAAAACGCACATTTGCTAAAAAATTGTTTTTATTTAGTAGTTGCTGCAGGGATTACATCATATTTGACGTGTCTGAGCTAGTTTTTTGTTAAAATGAATGTTGTTTTACTATTTTACAAATACTTTTTTAAGTAAAAAACATCGGCCATGTATTGGCCCTAAACTTTCTTTTACGTAGTCAGTATATTTAGATTTGATAGTATATAAATAAAAATATAAAATGTTAAAATTTCAAAAAAATATTTTCATTCATTGTCCAATAAAAGTGTAAAGTTAGTTTATTGTCAGATTTCCAAAGAAAACATATGTATTTTAGATTTGAAATGTTGGATTTTATAGTAGTATAAAGAAAATATTATTATTCATTACATATTATTAAAATTATTATGGCCGGGCATTTTTTAGTTTTCAAATTAACTTTAAACCAGAGAAAATATTTATATATAATATTTTAAATTATTTACTAACCTTTGTAACGATTTTTCACAAAACGTATTTGTGACACTGACAATAAATGTCAAAATATTGGAATATTTAAAACAATTGACATGCATAGTAGATGCGATTTATTATATACAATTTTCCATACCTATGTAACTATGGCAATATAAATAGGGTAATAGCAATTTTCTCGTAACTGGTACACTTTTTGAAGAAATGTTTCAAACAAAAGTTGTGCAGAATACTAATATCTTTCAATGTTATTCTAACTATTTTTACTTCAAGTACAGCCGTTTCAGAGATATTGCAAAAATTGCAAAAAAAAGTCTTAAGTAAACATGCACTTCCGGTTTGAAAATGCTTTTCAAAAATAGAAGGTTTTCGCCCCAGGCATATACAAACCTTAAGTTTAAAGTTTCATAATTTTATCTTCAACGGTGTAGGCTGTAGAGCGCATACACACAGACACACAGACACACACACACACACACACACACAGACGTCATTCCAAAAATAGTCAGACTCGATTCAAGGAAGGTCAAAAGGTGTATTTGCGTAAAAATTTCGAGAATTTTTTTTTCGTGATTACAATACTTACTTATTACTTCGTAAAAGAAAGTAAAAATGAATTACAGTTACGTATTTCTAAAATTGATGACACGCACTTAGTAGTCCCTTTGGGCCAAAGGGATTTACTTCTGTATAGCAGTTAGATTGCAGGTATAATATCATGGAAATAAAATGAATTTTCATAGTTGTCATGGTGATATTTTCGAAAAAGGCAATTTCAGAACGGAAAGTTGTATTTAATTAAGTTAAATTGGAAAGTGTTCAGATATGCGAGATAACAATTAAGCTTTAATTAGATTTGAACTTATACATTAAAGACTAAAATATGAATTCATTATTTTAGTACTGATATCTACCTAACACTTACCACTATAGCTATTTCAATTTATCATAACTCAAGTATAAAAGATTATCTATTTTCAGTTTTAATAATTATATTAAATTGTCTTTTACTTTAATTCGACTCATACTAAACATCTAAATTTTTGACCGAGAGATGTTCAGCGTAAATGAAATCAGACAAATAATTATTGTTCAATATGAATTTTGTAATAACGAATGAATTACGCTAAAATCAACGAATGAACGTTGTTGCTATAGAAACATAAGTAGCTGCCTTGTAATATTGTTAATCATTGCTGAACTTGCACTAACCTGATATAATCTATCCAATAACTTTCAATTTGAATATTCTTTTCAAAAATAGGAGATTTTTTGCCTGCCATATACAAGTAAAATGTTTCAAAATTTTATTTGCACAGTTTTGACCATAGAGCGCTCGCGCACTCACACAGACATTATTAATATAGTCAAACTCGACTCAAAGAAGGTCAAAAGGTGTATATCCGTTAAAATCTCGAGATTCACTTTTCGTATAAAAAAATATAAATGCATCTTTCATTTAGCAGTAAAAGGAAATGCTAATTACATATATTGGATTGGTATCTATTATTTATTTTTTAAATATATATATATATATATATATATATATATATATATATATATATATATATATATAAATTAGTGGTATTACACTGCCATCTAGATATTGTCAAATGTCAATAGAACAATATGTTTTTAAGCTTGCACTTTAAATTCCATATACTTTTTTGAACGTATTCACATCAGCGTTGTTTATTTGTTTAAACAACAGTACATGCATACAGCGCCCGGGCTTTATTTTCCATTTATATAATAACATTTTTACGAAACGACCAAGTCACGATTTCAATTAAAATTGCCCTCATAACAAATGCTTTGTGTATTCATAACATTGTTGGATATAAAATACACATTTACTGTTTATATTATCATAATTTTATAACAAAAATAATAAATATTAGCTATAGCATATACTTATTTTTAAATATATTTGGGTGTACTTATGGATACGAAGCAGATACTCAAAAGTTATTGGGAATCCATCTAATCAAAAGACAATCAAATTATAAGCGTCAATGTCACAGTAAAACACTAATTCGCGTCTACATATTTGTGAATGAAAATTAACGAAAATAGAATATTAGATTAGATTGGCACAATTAAAAATGAATTATATATTATTTAATAATTTATACGAGGGTGGTCTGAAAAGTTTCCGACCTCAACATGAAGATAGCAGCACTCGTAAATAAAAGCTAGGGAATTTCGTTGTTCATCTGTTGACAGTTACTCACCAAAGTTTCAGTCATTTTGGACGTGCAGTTGATATGTAACAGTCGTTTGAGTCAGTTGATGTGAGTGTTTTTATGAAAATGGACAAAATCGAGTATCAATCTGTCGTCAAATATTTGTTTTTGAAAAGCAATACGCCTACGCAAATCAAAGATGAGTTGGATTCTGTGTATGGGGACTCTGCACCATCATTTACCACAGTGAAATTTTGGGCAGCTGAATTTAAACGTGGCCGTAAGAGCTTGGGAGACGATGAACGTTCGGGACGTCCAAAAACTGCAACTACCGACGAAAATATCGCCAAAGTTCACGAAATGGTGCTAGACGACCGCCAAATTAAAGTGAGAGAGATAGCAGAGGTTATGAACAAGTCAAAAGAACGTGTTTGTCACATATTAAATCAACATTTAGACATGAGAAAGCTGTCCGCGCGTTGGGTGCTGCGTTTGCTCAGGTTAGACCAAAAATACGAGTAGATCGCAATAATCAAAATGCAAGCTATATTTTCTATACCTATGCAGCATAGCTAATAATTATTATAGTGATAAAATCTAAAATATAACAAACGTAACAACAGTTGTAGTATTGTAACACGACATATCTGTTAAAATAGAAATAAAACTGTATTAATATGAGCTAAGTATATTTCGTTTGGTCAAATTATGTTGGGCCATCCAGTTAAACAAGAAATATCAACAATTATTCGGATGTTCTCTTTAAAAATAATTTGTTTTACATCATATACAAACATATATAAACCATTATTTAAATATTTTGTTTCAAAATTTAGCATTAATATGTTTTGGATGTTAAATTTAATTAAAATCATTATTATTACTAATCCAATTTGACGTCAATAATGCATTCAATATTCGTTACGAAATTCTATTGCATTTTACTAAATTATCAATATATATTTACAAAAACTGATACTTTGATAGCATGCTCGATGATTTGACAAGTGATGCTGCGTTTCGTCACCGCCTATCAACAATGTCACATCATTATTATCGGATGTTGCAACTGCAGCACGTGTCCATTTAAGTTAATAGCAGTGTACATTAAACTGCGAGTCTATGCCAATGGTTATGTTAAATTCGATGTGGTAGGCGCGTGGCGGTTTCACACGTGTTCCATTCGAGATAAAGTCGTTTACTGGTACGTTGCGAATCGCGTACTATCATCGAATGATCATTATCGCCGTATTGTTATGCCGGATATGTCCCAGTTTTACAGTATAACCTTTATATATTTTGCATAAATTACTTTATCACTATTGCCAGTTATAGTTGGTATACAGTTGAAATAATATTCAAAATAAAATAAGATGATAAAACTGTAGAATGTTTATTCGTTTATTTAATGTGAGAATACTGACATTGGTATTCATTTCCCGTTGGGCAATTGTTGCAGAAAACTAATCAGCGCATCTAAATTGAATTAAAATCTTATATATCATGCTTAATGACTTTAGACTTATTCATTTATTATTAATTAGTGCATACAGACATACAGGTATGTAGACCTAAAGACATACAGATGCACAGACAGACGCTATGGAGGAAAAAGTTAATATGTATTTATTGACGTTCAAAACAGATATGACCGTTAAAATTTTCGCGATTATATAACTTTGCTTAAAAAAAATTAAAATATATTAAGAAATACATTTCTTACCTCATTTAAAACTTTATATAATTTACTTGGTATTAAATTGTTGTAAATTAAGAATATAGGTTTGGTACATCGAAGGGCAAATTAATAAAATAGTTTGTGTGACTGCGCTCGGTGAAGGTATTGAGGCTTACCTACCTGCGTTGGTCTCGATGTGGGATCCCAAAGTGACGAGTCGCTCGCCGTCGTATACTGCTGTAGCAGTAAGGGCGCCCCGGAAACTCTGTGGGGACGCGAGCGTCATTTATAGACGACAGAGTATAAAACCAACGGACGTACGGTCGGTCGCTGGCTATTAGTTTTGTTTGTTCAAACGGGTCGATACTGACGCGTTTTCTGTACATTCTATGTACAACTAAAGTAAGATGGAACCGGGCCTAATATAAATACTAAGGATTTATACTACGGCATTTTTTTATGTTCGAGATTGTTTACGTACCTACAAAATTATCTGTCGGTATCCATTTGTCTATTCAGCATAATTGCCAAAAAATATCGATGCTGTGAAATATATACGAGAGTATTTCCAGAATCTTACGATTGTTTACTCGTTCTTCTAATTGTATTTTCCCATACAGTTTACAAAAGCAAGGACATTAATATTAACACAATCTTTCGCCATTCAATTCTATATTTACAAACTTCTTTCGCTTCATTCAGATTCATTAAATTCTTCATACATGCTCTTCTATTTCGCTTGCTTACAACATTCCTTTCGCACCACACATTCTCAATCATATTCATCCACTTATTCCGAAGACGACTCCGCATCTTCGCACCATTCATCTCGCTCATGTAATTCTTCTTTTGTTAATATTTCATTCGACATTCTTTCAACATGACCATACCACCTCATTTGACTCTCCCTATTCTACGTACGACATTTTTTACAATATCGCACTGCTCATACACCCACGTATTTTCTCTTTCTGTCTCTCTTAGATAGACCACATATACCTCTTAAAAATCCAAAGCAGCCACGCGCTTTTGATGCTTGGTTTGCCAAACCCAACATTTACGTCCATACATCAACGATGACACCATTGTTCACGCATAACCTTGCATCCTTAGAAATGTTAAAATATTTACGTAAATTATTACATTTTGATGCGTAAACAAAATAAAAATTTACTATTAGAAATTAGAGGTTATATCTTACAGTGTAGAATGGAAATATTATGTTCAAATTTTAAAGTAGATTTAAAATATTTATCTGGCATGATATGACTTTTATTTTAACATTTTTTATACGGAATGTAATTTAAAAATTAATTTATCACAAAAAATAGGATCTTATCCTGTTTGTCTGATGGATATATCTCCTTGAAATACCAGCTCGCTAAAGAAATTGTCGCAGAATTTATCGAGTATAAGAACAAAAAACCAAGACAGCTAAAAAAAAGTTTAATACAACAAAAACTCAAGTACACATGCAAAGTTTATTACAATGTAAAATAATCCTTAATTAAAAATGATTCAAGAATTACCCGAATTAAATTACATGTTTTTATATTCCTAATAATAATTAGAGAAGACTAACGTGAGGATAGAATCGTTAGGGTAGAATGCGCGGTGCGAAGGGCAGATAGGGAATAGTATAATATAAAATAAAACAGATTGCCCCGACCGTGTACGATGGCGCGGTGATGACTACTGCGATTCGGTATTGTATCGCGTGTGTCGGTACAATCAAAACTTTAAATCAAAATCAATGGCGTGTGGCAGCGCTAGGATTTGTTCTAAGCTCATAACCTGGTGCTGGTTTTATTTACCAGTTTCACGGCTCAACCTAAAGATTAGATCCCCATTTCCAGCACACAACGAAACGCTGTGTTCTGCACGAGTGACAACCACGGCGAGTCGGGCGACTAATGCACGCGCGGAGTGATATGTTGCTTCGGTGCGATCCCAATATTAGACGTAGGTACATTAGACAGAACTGGCCTAAAGTGAAATTCATTTTGAAAAATTACATCGTAATTATATTAAGTTATTGACTTGAATCACGAAATAGACTGAATAAATGATATTTTTCAAATTGATAGCTTCATATAATATATCTTGTTGATTCCTTTTTTTTTTAAATAATTGTTATATTAATAAAAAAAACTATGTGTATTTAGATGTTTTTGTATGCAATTTAACTCCAAAACCAAGAATTATGATCTAAAAATAATATTTAAGCTATTATTTAAATGATAGTGTTACCATCTAAAGCATCGAGCTTTCGCGTTGTAATAAATAGACTTACAACTGTCTAATAAGCTTTCGATATACCTATACAAGACAAAAATTATTAAATACATAATTTTTAGGTGTATTTTAATTAGATTTGCACTAAGTTGGTTCTCGTTCAAGGCGATTTAAAATAATCTTAAATTTTTGTTTTAGAGCATTAGCACAAATTAACTAACCAATCTCATTCAAAACGTATACTGAGGTAGGTTATGTAGCTAATTAAAATTTTCGTATAGTCCACTTGTCTTAATTAACGTTTAATAATAAAACTAATATCGCGAATCGCTTATTTCATAATAAATTGTTACCGTGTAAACCGGAATTAATTAATTCGTGAAGCGCTACACATTGTAAGTTACCGTAAATAAGTTTGCGTATGATCAGAGCCTCGTTCAGTTTATATCTAAAATTAGCCAATGTAATATTTAAGCTGATTAAAGTGAGTGGCCAAGTCAGCACTGGAAATCTAAATTGAATCTTCACTGACTAATCCAGACAAAGTAAGTAAAATAAGTGGAAATAAGAGGGCTGTGCATCCTGGAAGATGGGACTTTAAATACGAACACTACACGCAAAGAACATACTACCCTATAATAACATAAAACTGAGATTTCGGTGCAGTATAATTATGCAACCAAATCAACTTATATAATTTCCAGAAGCCTATAGTCTCAAAGGTACCTCAAAATTTATTTTATTTTGGTTATAAAAGTAACCATCATTGTTATATCATTATTGCAAACTCATATTATTAATCCAGGAAAAAAAATAGTTTTACTGAAATGGCTATAATTTCTATGGCAATCTTAAAGTTAAATATCAATTTTATTTTGTAGCAGAACTAACATACTTCAAATCATTATTGGGATATTTGAACACTTTTTATGTGGCAGAAAAAAATTAATATATTTTATAATTTCGAAGTGTTAATAATTCTATAGCTTCTCGAAAATAATATCAATTTTCTTTGGATCTAACATCTTTTAAGTTTGAGTCAATTCCGCATATTCTATTATTTTCTACTTAGACCATAATATTTCTCTCGGACTTCGAAATTGCTGTCTGTAGGTGCATTTCAAACTATAATAACACAATTACAGGGAACGATAAAAAAAAACATATTGATATTAAGAGATTATTATTTCTACAGCGCTCACATTTATCCTCAATACACATTGAAAGCGCCTTTTATTTTAATTTCACAATAAATAATCGCAACATCTATGAGAAAATATTTGAATCAGAACAAATTCAATGCAGTTAAATTGAAATCAGGCAAATGCGACATTGTCTGATATTCCCATGCAGAGTAAATATAATACGATTCGAGACTTAGTTGTCCCTGGTGCAGATATGACGGAACATTATTATTTATGCCAGCTTTAATTTCCCTTTTGGAATAGTATTTTTTTTCCTGCGAAAAGAACAAAACAGCGAATTGCTATTAAGCCCAGCGCCACCTCTATTAACGCCGTCCATTTTTGCTTGATTTTTTTGTTTATTCAATGTCTTCTCGTTAGTTCTTTCTCATTTATTTTTTCTCACTTGTTTCAGATAACCCTAAATTCAGTGCGCCTATCACCAATATTACAGTGCCAGTAGGACGGGAAGCGATTTTGGCCTGTATCGTCGAGGATTTGTCCACGTACAAGGTGAGTGAATTTTAGTTTTTGCGTTTTGAGGATTCTACCGAGTGTGCGTTTGGCAATACGGTCCTTGTCTGCACATGACAGTGGTAATGGATAGCTTGTTCTTTTGATGAATGTGGTGCATTACTCAACTATCCGTTGCAACCGATAAAAATATCAATCGTCATTGTTAGCTAGCAAATAGTTATTAATTGAATAAAAAATCTTATTACTTGATTATTAACAATCGACGTTAGAGCAAAAAGTTATAACTTCAACGGGAATAATACTTTGAATAGGTATACTCGCTTTTATAAATTTTCAATTTTTTTTTCTCTCTTTCTTAAATATGACGATTCTTGTTTATAAATTAATTGGGTGTTTTATGTATTTTCTTTAATCTGCTTTTAAGGAGGAAAAACTACGTACTTACTGCAGATCAAAATACGATAGTTTTTATACATAAATTTAATAATACATTTCTGTGCAGTCAGCAATTTAGACTTGACATTTATAAGCGCTTCAATTATAAAATAATTGATATAATTTAAAAATGTATTATTTATTGACTAAAATTCAATATCATCACTGATTTATTTAAAAATTCACAGAATTCATTTTTCCAGCTATCTATTTCAACAGGATATTCATATAATGAAAATTGCAATTCAAGCGAATCAAAGCATTTATTGTGCTTTCATGAAAAGCATAGACATAAATGAACTTATAAATATGCTATTCTGAAATTATATTTATAATTCAATATCCTGAAACATGCATATGCTATCAATATTTTAAAGTTTTTCCAATAATAATCCATCCGGACTTTATGAATTTGTAATTAAGTAAATTATTTATTGATAGCAGAAGAGAGCGGGCTTTACCGCATCACTGCTGAACAAAATGTATATGTCTTGAACCCTTGTTGGATCCTTTTCAGCTGCTATCATACTATCTTACGATTGGCTCAACGTAGCTAAAATATATGCTTTTAAATGCCTTAACTGAATTCAAGAAACTGGACGGTGTCTAGTTATATTTTGATACCTTTGAGATCGATATAAGTTTTTAAAAACAATAGTTTATACTATCGGAACTGTAATATTTTTCATTAAATTTCGAAGCAATATAACCAGACAAATACGAGGGTGGTCTGAAAAGTTTCCGACCTAGCAAAGATACAAGACATTTTTTCAGATTTTTTAATTTTATTTTTCAACATAGTCTCCTTGTAACTCTACACACTTCTCCCAGCGATGCTGCCATCTCTGTAACCCATCCAAATAGTACTCGGGGTTTTTCTCTGCAAAATAATTGTTCACGAAGGTGATCGCCTCTTCATTTGACGAAAATCTCTGTCCTCCGAGCGCAATTTTTAGATGAGAAAACAAAAAGAAGTCGCTTGGGGCTAGATCTGGTGAGTAAGGCGGATGGTCAAGCAGTTCAAACCGTAATTCGTGGATTTTCGCCATGGCTACAGAGCGTTGGAAATCTTCATTCGAACACGTTTTTGACCTAACGTGAGCAAACGCGGCACCCAACGCGCGGACAGCTTTCTCATGTCTAAATGTTGATTTAATATGTGACAAACACGTTCTTTTGACTTGTTCATAACCTCTGCTATCTCTCTCACTTTAATTCGGCGGTCGTCTAGCACCATTTCGTGAACTTTGGCGATGTTTTCGTCGGTAGTTGCAGTTTTTGGACGTCCCGAACGTTCATCGTCTCCCAAGCTCTTACGGCCTCGTTTAAATTCAGCTGCACAAAATTTTACTGTGGTAAATGATGGTGCAGAGTCTTCATACACAGAATCCAACTCATCTTTGATTTGCGTAGGCGCATTGCCTTTCAAAAACAAATATTTGATGACAACTCGATACTCGATTTTGTCCATTTTCATAAAAACACTCACATCAACTCACTCAAACGACTGTTACTTAACAACTGCGCGTCCAAAATGGCTGAAACTTTGGTGAGTAACTGTCAACAGATGAACAACGAAATTCCCTAGCTTTTATTTACGAGTGCTGCTATCTTCATGTTGAGGTCGGAAACTTTTTCAGACCACCCTCGTATTTATATTTTGTTTTGATTATTTGTAAATATACATTACTCAGTCACTGACGTTATTCACAACTGTATATAAGCAGTATTAAGTATCAACAACATGGACAAACATGTCTGTGTATATTACTAAAATATAATTCCTTATTTTATATATACGAATGAATACGAGTGTAATATTATTTACTATATTTACCCATTCATTCATCCATAATACCGTACCTACATGGTTCCGAATTCTCACACTATTAATAACACAATACATACAAAATAATGACCTATTTGGTCTGTTTATATTTCAGTTGCTAGAGAAAAATTATGGAGCTATAATTTACAAAATTTGTTATATGTAACGATTCAAAAGCATACAAATGGTATTTTATTTGTAAAGGAATATATTACGCCAAGTATTTATCTAATTTCTATTGCTTTTTCTGTGCTCTAATGTTACTTCGTTAAAATAATATTATTTTATTATATACATATGCGTACAATAACATGTTCGGATTTCGTAATAAAGTTTACAACATTTATTTAATAGTTTCAATGTATGCTATTACACAATTGGAAATTATAACTTAATTTTATTGCATGTTGATAAACTTTGTTAGTACCTCCAGTGGATAAAGGTGTACCTAGTTGGTTGTGGTTAACCATAACTTGATACGATACAAATTAACAGTGTGAAAGCATAGGTTGGCATTGTTAAATTAGCTTTTGTTCAATCTACAATGTTATATGTAACTATTCGCGATTCGCGACTTTTCAAACTTTAATATTTATAGAAAATATTCCACCATGAGAACCGTGCATTTATTACCTCTATCTATCAATTACGCATGAGCGTGTTACACTGATAAAATGAAATAATTCGATCATCATCGAATGAGTTCGCTACAGCTCGATAAATGCAAATTTTTCGGTAATAATTGCCGTGCACCAAATGAATTTATTATTTTGATATTTGCGCTTCTGTATATAAGAGCAGTGGTCGCTTGTTAATCCAGCATAAATATTCAATAATTATAAAATAATTCTGATTATATACTTATCAAAAACAAAATAAAATCGACTTTTCAGCTTTATGTAAATCATTAGCTACAAAAGTTAGTTGTATACTACTTAGGTACTAACAGGTTTTCCATGTGGTCACATTATGTAAGATACATCTTAAAAGGTCAGACCAGGGTATAGTTTAGAACAATTTGAGTGACTGTGTTGCATGTGAGAAGTTCATGTATGTATGTACATACATACGTATATGTTAGAGAATGGAATAGAGTCGTGTTTAGTACGCTTTCAAGTAACTCGTATCTTTGTCTGTGAACTGATGACAACTCGACGTTTGTGAAACTAACTATGAACGTTAGTCACCATACTGACGAGGGGAAGTCGCAGCATTGCTCATTCTAATGCACATCCCCAGATACTACGTGTCACGTGATAAAGATACGGTCACCACATCTGCTCTATCCGATTTTGATAGCTTTATTTAAATAACTGTTTTAATGGAATTATCATGTACAATCGTATAATTTTATAGGTCTCCTAGTGAAAAGTTTCTATATTAAATATTATTCTACCAATTAAATACTGAACTAATTTAATGGTTGCGCTTCGTACAACACGGTTTGATTAACTATACTGTATACAAATAACAAAAAATAACTAAAAATGGTCATACTATTTATAATGTGCAAAAAAATACACATTATTTATATTAGCGGCTTCCGTATTTATTACTATATATTTTGATACACTCTAAAAAATTGGAGTTTATTTTAGGGTCGCATAAATATGTAGCTATTGCTTGAGAGCTAATGTAAGCAAATTTACTTTTCTTGATTTAAACTTACAACTATGTTCGTGCAATATTACAAAAGAAAACTAAATATACTGTAGTACTGGTGAGTAAGGCGGATGGTCAAGCAGTTCAAACCGTAATTCGTGGATTTTCGCCATGGCAACCGCTGAGGTGTGAGACATGTTTTTGGTCTAACGTGAGCAAACGCGGCACCCAACGCGCGGACAGCTTTCTCATGTCTAAATGTTGATTTAATATGTGACAAATACGTTCTTTTGACATGTTCATAACCTCTGCTATCTCTCTCACTTTAATTCGGCGGTCGTCTAGCACCATTTCGTGAACTTTGGCGATGTTTTCGTCGGTAGTTGCAGTTTTTGGACGTCCCGAACGTTCATCGTCTCCCAAGCTCTTACGGCCACGTTTAAATTCAGCTGCCCAAAATTTCACTGTGGTAAATGATGGTGCAGAGTCCCCATACACAGAATCCAACTCATCTTTGATTTGCGTAGGCGTATTGCCTTTCAAAAACAAATATTTGATGACAGCTCGATACTCGATTTTGTCCATTTTCATAAAAACACTCACTCAAACGACTGTTACATAACAACTGCGCGTTCAAAATGGCTGTAACTTTGGTGAGTAACTGTCAACAGATGAACAACGAAATTCCCTAGCTTTTATTTACGAGTGCTGCTATCTTCTTGTTGAGGTCGGAAACTTTTCAGACCACCCTCGTATATATGTGAATTTATATTATTTTTCAAATTGTAGTTGAGCTTTGGATCCAAGGTTTATGAAAGAATTCGATAATTGATCTTTAGAATCCAATTTGTTACTAAAAATGCAATAATTGATATTTGAAATCTAATTTATAATTAAAATATCTAAGTGGTTAAGTCGCATAGTACAAACAAGCTGATATTGTAGACAGCTAACCGGTCATATGGAACTGTTTCTCGGTAAACCGATATTCATAAAAAATAACATATGAGTACGTAAATTTGCGAATGATCTCGAAAATAATCCGTGAAAATTTCTCTCACGTGTATACCGACTACTCTAAAAGCTGTTATAGCATAGAAACATTATAAAATTCGCAAAGCAATTTATTTGAAAGACAGATCATTGCTCATGTTTCATTTTTTTCAATTTTCTGTGTATATTAACATATATGCTGACTGCCACCAACGTAGTACATACATATATAATACATTGGTATCCTGTGGACATAATGTCAGTGTTATGTGTATATGTATGTATGGCATGTCAGATGATGCTGTGTGTGAATTATATAACTCATATGATTAACATCGTTCACGCTTCCTTTGTGTCTCACAGTCTGTCGCGTCGCGTCCGTTCTCTCCATTGCTTCCGGAAATGGAATACTTGGTCGTGTTTATATTTCCTCTGCGCTGCCGTTGCTCTGCTGCTATTTTGCTGTAGACTCTGGCCTGAGTTTCGGTGTTCCCTTTTCTTTGCCTGACGATGTTATACATATACCACGCGGGAAATTTGTTTGCCAAATTTATTCTTCCTTATGTTTGACATTCTTTTTTTTTAGTATTCGTCGATAAAATTATATTTGCTTTAAGTTGCTACTTGTTGATTTATTAATCATATTATCATTATGTATTAAGCCATATTCATAGTAACAATGTTTGGGCCAAGCTATTAATTAGTTCTAGTTTAAACCAGGACTAGTTAGTCTTATTCGTCATTTTTGATAAAATTATGACGGAAAAGGTCTATTATCTAGCCTCTTTTATTAGAAATGTGTGTGTATGTTTTAACTGTTATATAATGCATAGATATAATTTTAAAACGAGCGTAAAGAGGAGAAAAGGATGTGTCAATTGGGAGTTTATAGAAAAATGCCCATTGTTGAACAAAGGACAAAATATATGCCCGTATATGAACACAAAAATGTCTATTCACGAGCAAATGCCGATAAAAACTAAGCCTCGGAGGGAATAATTGCTATATTTTTAATAAATGTGTATAAAGCAAAAAAAAAAAAACGTTTGTAAGCTTTGTAAACCATTTCAAATTTTAAACAGGTCTATGTACTTATTACTAGTAAATTTAAACTTGACTATAAATGAGAAACCATATATTTAAACCAAGTTTAATAATAGTTCTGGTTTGAGCATGGTGTATTATTTCTATCAATTTGAATTGGTTAGTTTTTGAACGCTATGTATTAATTATAGTATGAATATGCAATCATTCGATTTAATACGTGTAGACAAGTAAAACTGACTTATCTATCAATACGCGCTAATTATTTGTAGGATTACTTACATAATTACGTTACAAATATTACAGATAATCAGATGAAATATATGTATATTGCCAGTTTTACGCTAGTATAAAATAACTTTAATTTGATTCCAATTGCTTGGCAGCTAATAAAAACGAATTTGAATTAAAATTATATCAAATGTATCCTATTCAATTTAAAATATCAAATTACCACATCCCGTGACATACGATACGTGGCACAAAATAAAAACTCAACGATATATATTTATTGTACACTTGATTCATTTGATTTACTTTGAAACGAACACCAGAAGTGAAATTCTTTAATTTGGTATACGAATAGGTTGTATAAAGAACGTAATAAAATTACTCTGCACCGTTAAAATGCTGTATTATTTTACATTGGTAAATTGTTATTTTACTATGCAGTTTAATCGATATAGAAAGCTAACTTTCAATTCGCTTTGACAAAAATGTTTTTTTCGCATAAACCGATCAAATGTGAATCTGATAAAAAGTCAAATTAAAAATGACGCCACAATGTGTGTATATTTAATAATTGTATAATTTTTTAAATTAATTTGCGTGAAATCTAATGGAAAATTGGATTTAAAATTCATATTAGTATATTTATTATTCAAATACCTAAATTAACTAATGAAGAGTATTCTTAAAATATGTAAGTTATAAATTCGTTACAAAATAAACTAAGTTAAATATACATTGAAATGTTCATTTATATTGTTTATAATAATAAACATTATCATTTTATTTGATCGCAAAATTCAATCAACATACAAAAATTTCATTAATTTTATATTTATACAAACACATAAATAACATATTTCACCAAACTTTTTTGTAAACTGAAATTATATATATATTTGATAACCGATGACCTGCATTACTAGCAACATATCCTAAACATCCTAAGATAGCGTAGAGGGTGAGTCTATAGTTACTAAATAAAAATAAAACAGACTTTTAACTTTTCTTCACAATTTTATTTTTCTAATAAAACGAAATGTACATTTCAGCTACCAAGTAGCCATCATCAGTCGTACATATGATGATGGCTACTTGGTAGCCGAAATGTACATTTCGTTTTATAGAAAAATAAAATTGTGAAGAAAAGTTAAAAGTCTGTTTTATTCTTATTTAAACACATCTTCACGTAACTCAACCTCAAACATATTAACTATAGTTACTAAATAATCCAATTTATAACATAGTACTCTCAAAGCCGTATATCCAAATGCAATAGCATTCGCGCTGGCCAGTTAAATATTGGATACTTTTGGATTATGAAAGTATTTACTTTGGAATATATTAATAACTGAACTACGGTTGTACTATAAAAAGATTTGGGACTTTACATATATTTTTGGAATAGTGATTTCTCTAGTATCGTCAATTTATAGGTAAAATAAACTATTTGTTTGTAATTCAGCAATAATAGTAACATTTCATAAATGTTAATATCTATAAGGTTTTGTTATACATATGTATACATATCTTCAAACAATTCTCTCAGTGTATTGACTATATTTATTTAATTATAACAAATGAAATAACTTCTTTACGAAGTAACTGAATCTCTTGTAATATACAATGTCAGCTGATTTTGGATTGTACACATTAAAACAAATTTAATTTCCTTTCGTTGAATTGTTGATCCAAGTGGACGGAATCAGATTACATTACTTACAGTACTACGTTTTTGTCGTCAGAAGAAATGCCAAGAACTAGATTGTTTGTATCAAGCATTGAAATAACTCCATTATATCTTAAGGCTGGATTACAGACGACTGCAAACGCATTTATATTTATAGTTACTAAATTCATTTAAAAAGCATTAGTATCAAAATGAATACTGTAGTGGAATTGAACCAGGATACCTATGTATATAAAAAAATCAATAAAGAATTTCTGTATTGTTTTTGACAATATAAATTTGAATAAAATATTTTATTATTATACAAATAATAAAAACAACGTTATGATGTAAAATAAATATAAATAAATAGTAGAAACGAAACCAAATATAAAATATATTGGTAGATATATTTTGCATATTCCATTTCAGTTCTGAGTACCTGCAGTAGATCTACTCTCATACTAGTATTATTATGAAATTGAGTTCAAAAGAAATTTCAATTTATGCATTTTTTGTTGCTTACGCCAATAGAATAACCTAAATATGTTTACCAACGAAACAGATACAATTCAAAGCGAAATAATAAATAAATATATATAAAAAAACAGTGTCACGTTCAAAAATGTTTATCCCACAAATAAAACATGAATAAAATACCCGAAATGACGGGCTTACAACGGTATCTAACGTAAAATATTGAAATAAAAACGATATGCGAGGCCACGAGAAAAGGACAATTTATTTTCTGCGAACAATTTTCAAGCAACGCGCTCTACCGAACGTATCCTTTCACGCCTATTGCGCTTATTCGCACAATAAAATAAAATGAAAAAGATACAGGAATCAACGAGAATTTAACTGCAGTCGTGCATATTTTTACGGCATTTCTTTCTTTCGATTCGAATTAGAAAATCATAACTTCCTTACATCTGATAGTATGTGAAAGTCATAAAAAAATATTATTAACGAAAATATAACAATGAATAATTTCAACGTTCTACTAAATATTAGAATGTAGTCGAATTTTTATAAAACGAACGTACATATAGCGAATTTATTTACCTACGTGGGTATATAATATTTTTTCTTTAGAATCATAACTATGATAATTAGTGAAACTTATATGTAAAATCTCCATATAACCAAGATACATTTCCATTGGTCTTAATTTTTTCTGTTATATTTAACATTCTTAACAATTATTTCAGCATAATATTGGATGTTGCTTCGAAAATCGAATCCCTTAACTGTACTAATAAGTAAATATAGGCATAGTACCTGTCATTAATCTAAAAATAAACGAGCTCTTGCTGAGCGACGAATCTAAATCAAACTGTTTCGTACAAAATTTGTAATTTAATATTTTGACATTTAAATTACACCCGCTTAGCATCAAGCAACATAAATAATGTACATTTCACTGATGAACGTTGGAATGATATGCAATTATTTGCATTATTGAAATCGAGATTTCTGTACAACTTAGCAAATTGAGATAGAAGGAACTCGTTATGATTTGCGGAGATTTAATTAAAGAGATATCCTTCTTGATGATTAAATTATCGAGCTTTTGCAGCAAAATACCGATTTATTATTCATTATGCTCGTTTTCAATCAGCGTCTTACTATTATTTCGAAACACTTATTATGTTTAACAAATTACTAATAAACGATACAATTATTTTCTGTACATCCATACATACCTATCTGAAATTCGTTTTTTCCCAAAACTGTTGAAACTATTTTAAATATTTTATAACTGTATATTTAATACTTCTTTACAATTCAAATTTCACGAAGAAATAAAAAAAAACTTTTAAACTAATAGTGCGTGAAGGACTTATATAAAAATGTTAAAGCAAAAAAATTCTTTCCGAGATATTAAATAAAAATCTTTGAAAAATGTCAAACTATGAAGAAATACATTCTTATATACACACAATCACTTAGGGCACTTGGGACTTGCTACATGCAAAGTATTCGTCAGTTTTGAACTTTAGCTACTTTTTTTACTATTGTATGTACCTTCTGAATATCCTTAAACATTTGAGTTGGATTTTCTTTTTGGATTACATAAAGCATGTAATGCATTTGATATGCATGATGTATGGATGCGAATGTTGGATATGGAATGCAAAGCGTAAAAGATAAGTGATTACGGTCGAAAACATATTTTTGGACAAGCAGAACCAGACATATATGTATGCATATACAGACTGCACATGCACACAGATTTACGAAAACTTTTTGGGTTGAAGTTTAAATAAAATATAATTTAAATTTTTATATTGTAATATTTTGGAGTAATATTGCGATGTCCATTATGTAAATCACAAAAAATGTAAAATGGCTAAAAATAAATCTTTTGTGTGTGTGTGTATAAATATTTATTTATATATATATTTACATATTTTCGCTATTCATTCAAAATTTATAACAGTCTGTTACACTTATTTAGATTCAGTCTTCCTTGAATCCATCCCCTTAATTTGGTATCTTGCAATATGTATACTTGGCACAAAAAGCGTCAGAATTTTCTTTCAATAAAAGTGAAATGGCATTGGTAGGGAAAAGGTTATGAAGCCGTTGTCAATTCGACTGCAAGATGTATTGATTCATCTGTCAGTTTAGATTTAGTAGTTTTAAATGTCATTTATACCAAATGTGTTTTGGTGGTAAATATTACAGGTAATTCAGGTCAAACGTCAGGTAGATTTTTTATCAATATTTAACTGAATTGCAAAGAAAAAACGCAGATATGTTTATACCTTATTTCAAAAACTCAAAGTTTAAGAAGATGAAATAATTTATTTTTCAAAATTTCGGCTGCTCTTGTTTTATATTATTGTATATTTCAGTTAATAAAATGATTGATTTAATTATTTAGTAATATATTTTTACTTTCTTTTACAAAGTAATAAGTAAGTATTGTAATCACGAAAAAAAAAATTTCTCGAAATTTTAACGGAAATACACCTTTTGACCTTCCCTGAATCGAGTCGGACTATTTTTGAAATCACGTCTCTGTGTGTGTGTGTGTGTGTATGTGTGTGTGCGTGTGTGTGTGAGTCTGTATGCGCTCTACAGCCTACACCGTTGAAGATAAAATTATGACACTTTAAACTTAAGATTTGTATATGCCTGAGAGGAAAACCTCTTATTTTTGAAAAGCATATTCATACCGGAAGTGCATGTTTACTTAAGTCACTTTTTGCATATCTTCGGAACGGCTGCACTTACAGTAAAAATAGTTAGAATAAAATCGAAAGATACTAATGCTTTGAACAATTTTTGTTTGAAACATTTCTTCAAAAAATGTACCAGTTACGAGAAAATTGCTATTATCCTATTTATATTGCCATAGTTACATAGGTATGGAAAATTATATATAATAAATCGTATCTACTATGCATGTCAACTGTTTTAAATATTCAAACATTTTAACATTTAACATTTATTGTCAGTGTCACAAATAAGTTTAGTGAAAAACCGTTACAAAGGTTAGTAAATAATTTAAAATATATATAAATATTTTTTCTGGTTTAAAGTTAATTTGAGAGCTAAAAAATGCCCGGTCATAATAATTGTTAATAATATGTAATGAATAATGATATTTTCTTTATACTACTATAAAATACAACATTTAAAATCTAAAATACATATGTTTTCTTTGGAAATCTGACAATAAACTAACTTTACACTTTATTGGACAATGAATGAAAATATTTTCTTGAAATTTAACCAATTTATATTTTTATTTATATACTATCAAATCTAAATATACTGACTACGTAAAAGAAAGTTTAGGGCCAATAAATGGCCGATGTTTTATATTTGAAGAATCTCTTTTAGTTCGTTTTTTTTTAGTTGACCGAAATAGTCGCTAAAAAAAGTCAGTCAATTCGTACGTTATTTTGTAGTTAAGCGCGTATAGAGGACCAATATTTTATGAATTTCTGATGCAGAAAATTTCACATTTCATTCTTTCGGAAATGAAATGAAATTTCACTGCCTGCAAAACACACACAATATGCTGTTATATTGCTGTTTTCGTCAAATTCCGATAAAACAAATGTCGCGAAAAAATCTCTCCCATTCTATTCATAGCACAACACACCTACAAACAGTATTTCAGCATTGAATTTTATAATTTCCCTTAGGCAGTCTTTAAATTTTGTATTTCTGACGTTCATTTTTTTTAAAATAATAAATGCCGTGGTTATTAATGATTTATTTTTAGAATTAATTTGATTGTGTGGTATTTTTTTTTATGACATAAATGAAAGATTTGCTGTCGTCTATTAATATTAAAATAACTGGAATGTATTTTTGTTTCAGGTGGCGTGGCTTCGAGTCGATACACAGACAATATTAACAATCCACAGCCACGTGATCACCAAGAATCATCGTATCGGTGTGACACATAGTGAACACCGCACTTGGTATTTGCATATACGCGAGGTTCGCGAATCAGATCGAGGATGGTACATGTGTCAAATCAACACTGATCCAATGAAAAGCCAAGTTGGATATCTTGATGTTGTTGGTAAGTCAAAATATGTCCTCTAGAAATATTCTTCTGTTTTGGAGGGAATTTTGAAATATTAGTTATATTTTTATAAAATAAAAGCTATTTTTGTAGTAGTATGTAATTAACAGATGCAATAATAATTCATGTAGGAAATATATTTGCTCAATAGTGAAAATTGTAGTTAGTAATATTGTAAAAGACAAAACAAAATGGCGATGTTCTTACGCAGCTTTAAAGGTTGTTTACGCTAGAAGCCTCTAAAATCGCCGCTGCTGGTACGTCGAGGTACGGAAGTAACTGAGTGCTTAGCTTGCGAATCGGAGCAGCCGAGCATGCAGTTGAGTAACTCTTATGTGTCGCTCGCGCGCGCACGGCGCTGTTGTAAGTGTAGAACCAACGGGGCAAATTGTATATACAAATCCGGCCGACGGCGAGCACTTCTCTTGCCGCTTATAATACCCTTGGCACGTGTAATGAATAGCAAACCGACAAAGTTTCAGTCGTGAAAATTGTTCCATGCACTAGGCGTCCGACTAGATCTTTGGTCTCTGTTCTGTCATCAGTACTGTTTGTGTCTGCATGTATGGTCTGCGTCACAGAAACTCGCGCACGATATATTTATGTATATGCGAGTGTGACCGCAGGCGATGTCAAGTATTTGGTATATAGTCGGAGTTCGTGACCGGTATGGCACTGTCCCATAGGAACAGTTCTCGCGCCCGTATATTCAATAACAACAAACTTTGACGCTGAATATAACATCGTTGGTTCCAAGTTTACATGTTAAATTATTTGTTGATTCTATCACATGATATTGTAGCACATACATGAAACGTTTTGAACATCAAAAAGATATCATAAATGTTGTAAAGATAGGTCGTGTACTTGCAAAACTTTGTAATCTTATGGATGCTGATAGATGCATTAAACTTTACATTGTATAGTGTCCATATATTACGTTCGTTAAAGTTAAGTAATAGGGCTGCCAGTCGATTTCACATTGGTTTGGATGTGATTACATCATGTTCCTGTTTATATTGCGGAGAGAGAAGAACGAACATTTCAATGGCTGTGAGTGTATGTGGTGCCTTTGCCTGATAATACCCAGAGAGCATCCACCACTGCTACAACCGCCAAGTCATTTGCGATACGGCCAAAGTGAAATGCGCGGTGGCGGTCGATACTATCCGCACTTCCGTACGCGACGCTCGCTCGACTCTTCGACTTCAGTTTCCCGTTTTCTATATTTTGGTTTATGGCACACTCTAAACAAGCCGACAAGGAAATAACAAACATGTCTCTTACATGTAAACACAAAATAAATTTATTATTATATAAATATTTAAAACAATCCAAGAACGATTATATTTTTTTGTGTCAAAGTATCTAATACATTATTTTTGTTATGGACATTTCAAATAAGTATCGAAACTGATTAGAAATCTGGAAGATACCTATTAATATGTAAATAAATACTATTAACTCCTAACAGAAATTCATTACGTCGAGGCATATGCAATAAATACAGTAAATAGCCTAATTAAAAGTGTCTACGTATTTCATCCATTTAAAATAATGAAAACTGTCATTGCCTATGGCACCAAAATTGTTAATCTATAATCAAACTTGTCACATGTGATTTAGCTCCAATATGAAAAGTCAACTGAATACAAGATAATCTATTCACGATGTTGATTTTCATTTTGCAAATGAAATACCTGTAATATTTTAAAAGTAAACAGACAGTAAATATTTTAAATTTCACCAATAGATGTCACTTTTCATCATTTTAAAAGCGCATTATTAATGAAGTGAAGCTACAGATGTATGCTTATAAAGTTTTAAAAGGTTGTTTTAATTAAATTCAACTACTATTATTTGATAAATAAATTGTTTCTATCGAAATGAAAGATCTTTTGATTTAATAAAGCCTTTACGAGTACAAGTGTTAATTATTTCCTTTGATATTTCATTTTATTTCCGTGTACTCTTGGCCTCGCAACCCCTCCGTACACTGATTAATATTATTGTCCGTTCGAAACTAGGAAGGATGAGAAACTGATTCCTCTCTGCGTAATGGTGGTGGTAGATTGAAATCAGATAGTATTCCAAGGCACAGTAAGTAATAACGGTGCTCGATGCAGAGGGAGAGTTTAAACGGAGACGAATGGAGACGGTGAAACCGGATGGTCGTTTTAGGCGATGCCAGTTGCAACGAAGATAATACTATGGACTCGCTCTTGGTTGTTTCTTTTCTTCACTAAAGTATTGAAAATTGTTGGTTTCATATACAAAACTAAAAATGTCTATTGGCCTCTTATCCTAAGCTTATCTAACTTAACTAATTGTAAATTAAACGTAACATAATATAACCATAAAGTAACCATACAATTGGCGAAATCTAATAAAAACCAAAATTAAACAAAGTGTTTTAAATTTAAAATAAGTGACTTTTGAATTGTGATTTATTGCAAAAATTCAAATTCTCAATCAACTAATTGAAACCTTTTTCGCATTGGTTACCATGGTAGTAACATCAAATCCCTATCCGCTCGCATTTAGCCATAGAGCACCAATACTCCACTCCTGGGATCCAGGCAATTTCGCGCACAAATGCAAATGCCATTTCTGTTTTTTCCAAAACACATAACCGCTACGTCCTGAAAGCTTTTAACAGTAATATTACCGATGCAAACGTTTGCCGGGGTCATCATGATGATATACATCATAGGCCACCAGCCGGTTTGCAAAATGAGTTATAATCATCTTGCTATTTAAAAATAAAAAACATCTCCCACAGCGGTAGAGCTAGACAAGCGTGACGTTTTTGACCTCACTAGCCAACCAAAATGGCCAAATTAGAATTAAAAATGGACGCCACGTAATCAAGCGCCGGACTGGCCAACTGTGATTTATTTAATTCTCATTTCCTTCTTTCAACCTACAGTGCGGTTGCAACAGCTTTTATCGCCGTGTAATAAATACAGAGATAATTGAGTGATACGAAGAGAAGAGGAGTTAGCTAACTCGAGCGTGTGTTACGGTGTGTGTGTGTGTGTTGGCATCGTCAAGAGCGGACGCACCGGCCACCAATCACAACCTCCGGCAGGAAGAGTGAAGCGGTCGACCTCGGACACGATTCTGGATTTGTGTGTGTGTGTGTATGTGTGTTTCTGTGTGTATGTGTACGGTTCGTGGACGTTTGGTGTGTGCAACCGTGCGTTTGTGTATAGGATGTGTAATCTGCAAATGTGTATCAGTGTATGTTTTTGTATGTATGTGTGTATCAGCGTGTGATCTGTGTGTGAATTTGTATAGTATCTAGGTATCTACATCTTTGAACGTTAGGTCGTATGTGTATTTATTGATATTAGGCTTAGTATCCTGTATGTGAGTAAATGTATGTGTGTGTATGCATACGTAAAGAACGTCGGGTTCACAACATATATAGCATGTTCTTTTTCATGTTATTATATTTCTATATATATATATATATATTAAATTTAGATATGTTTATAAAGTTTGAATAGCCTTAAAATTAAAATTGCTGAATTTAACCTGCTTTTAATTTATGTACTTAGTTATATATAAATATATATATATATATATATATAATATATATATATATATATAATTATTTGTGTGTGTGTGTGTATTTATTTTAATACTTATGTATATACGAGTATATGTAGGCTACTATTGAAAACACGAGAAAATGTATGTATACGTTTGTAATATATTTATTTTCGAAGTTATGTATAAATATGAATATACGTTTCATTTCAAGAAAAGAGCCCTGCATATTTGTATATGACATAATGGCTGTATCAGTTTATGTATCTTTCCATACATGCAGCTACATCAGAGTATCAATGTGTGTGCATATATTTCTATGTATCTCTGTGTGTATATATATATATATATATATATATATGTGTGTGTGTGGATATGCATTGGCGGGCCCATTATCCATTGTTCGGGAATGAGGTTGTTGAAGCCACCTCCCATCGCCAGCACTCTTCAATGTTGAGTGTGAATTGGTGGAGGTACCCACCATGTACCGCGTAAGTGTGAGGGAGATTGCGCTCAGTGTAGCGCACACACACACTGCCACAGAGACGCATGGCATTATACATAGCCGTGGGAGCTTCTCTCGCACAGGGCAATAACATGCAAATATATGGAAAATAACCTATAGCATTACATAACACCACTTCATAGGTACGATTAGGGGGTGTAATGATGTCGCCGTCGGACGCTCAGCACTGGATTAGGCAGCATCCACGCTTCCCCAAGCCTGCTATTAGTTACGGGCATGTTGCCGTGTTGCCCCATTGCTGATTCAATACCTGCAATTGTTGGCATAAAATCACTAATCAGTTAATGGCTCACGTAAAACAATGGGTCGTATTCGTTTCAACATATGGTCTATAAAATGTTATGATAAACTATAATCGGTCATACGATTGTTGATGTATTTTAATAGTTAATATAATAATTATTATGCAACTGTTGTGGTTTATTTCGGTAATAAAGCGACTAGAAACGTAATACAGGACATATTTTACAAATTCATTTATGATACCAGACAGAATATGCAATTAGATGTGTTTAAATTATATTTTTTATTTATAATATTCATTGATTAATAGATGTACCAAAGTAGAGAATAGGCATTCAACATAAAAATGACAATGATTTATTGAATATATTTAATTAACAACTTCACTTACGTTCTTTGTATACCTCTTAAAACAGAAATAATGAAACAATTGTTTGTCTATTTTTGATGAAATATAATTTCAAAAGTGATGATTTGATTGATTATTTTGAATGATTTTATCTTTTTTTGTTTTTGGCGAGTTTTTGCTAGTAATTAAATATTTTATCATAAAATATGTTGGTCATGTGTAATAATAATAAAATTTTATAATTCGCCTGAATTAATATTTTATTTCGCTGCCTACATGTGGAGGGAGGCGTTGCTTCTAATTTATGAAATAGAAGTTATTTATAATGTTTGATGTATTCCATTTATTTAAATTTAAAAATAAATTAATAAAACAGAAATTTCTAAATACTAGTACATCCTCTTAAATTCAGTATGCAAACCTACATAATCTACTATTTTGGTGGCCAAGAAATAATATTAAAGTGAAATTGCATTGTTTAATATCCAGAAGCTTTATTAAATAAAGGTAAATTCAGACTGTTATAAAACCGGGCATTGTAATGCAAAATTTCATATAACTATTTCCAACATGCATAGACTAAAATAAACATTCTTTAGTCTAACATAATCCTAGCAAAGCATGGCGGATCTGGTCGTAGCGTTTCGGTATAGGTTGTTCTCGTGGGAGTTCAGCAGTCCATGAACTGCGCCCATGCATGTCGGACCACATTTATCAATACTGAAATAAGTAGGTTCGTCTCGTTATAAACTAATAACGGTGGGCCGAGGGAACAACGCCGACACGAGCAGCGGTAAAGGTTTATATAGCAATGGTTGCTTGGAAAAGAGTTAGCATCAGAATCTACGCTCCCTCGGGTAAATAAGTTTCACTCGTGGCAACTTTAATATTCTTACATTTCCATAAACACATATTTTGTATGGGTACAGTCGCTTTCAAAAGATATTAAAAAAAGACTAACGACTACATTCAACATTAAAGCGAATAAATTCACTTTTCAATACTTTTTTCAAGCGCAAGCATCATCTAGCAAAAAAGTCACTCCATAGACTTTACTGTTTAATATTAAAGTTGCGTAAAGAAACGCTATTTTATTTCGACTTTATCATTGTTTTAAATTGCAATTTTCGTAATCGAACAAAAGAATGAATATACTATGAATGACTATTGTCTAGTATCCATAAATAATACGCAATAACAATAATTTTTATTTTCAAAAATGGCCAATTTCTCATCTCATCTTCCGGAAAAGCAGAAGATTATTTTTAAATGTTTGTATACAATTTATATTTCTCAATTATTCATATTGCCTGGAAATAAAAATTAGTATTTCTATGTATATATTTATAAATTAATAATTAAAATATTTGTTGCGATAACCTAAAAATATATATTATTATTTTATCTTTAAAACAAACTCTTCTGATTTTGTATTTAAAAAACTGTCTAAAAGAATTAATTAGTGATATATGTTATGTTAAACAATTGTGCATTTATTGAGAAATTTATGGCGTAAGAAGATATATTTGTTATAAATTCTTATAACTACTTTTTTTACGTATAAACTAGCATAAAAATGATGAATAAATAGTTATATCTGTTTAATACTCGACATATGTAGATTGTACAGGATGTAATATAATATGAGCGTATTCGAATTTCATTAAAATATACGATTTCCTCGCTACTAAATACAATTCGTTCTGGCCATATTAAATTTTAACTTATTTCAATTTCCAGTACCGCCAGACATTCTGGATTATCCAACCAGCACCGATATGGTCGTCCGTGAAGGATCAAACGTGACATTAAGGTGCGCGGCGACCGGATCCCCGGAGCCGAGCATCACGTGGCGCCGGGAAGGGGGTGAAACCATTCCGCTGGGAAACGGTCAAGAAGGTAAGCAAGCGGCTAGCAAAAGAGCTCCAATCGCTTTGTATCAAATTGAAAAGTAAAAACACTCTCTCAATAAATTTAGATTGACAAGTATCTGCACTCTACTTTTAAGAGCCTGTGTTGATTTATGATTATGAAAATCTTAAGAGTAGGTACTTCGCGAACTTCAAAAAGTATTTATTTTATACTATACAGCTGGTTTGTAACGAAACAATATAACATACATACAGTAGGTCAAAAAACCATTAGAAATAGTTGTATTTATAAATAATATAACACAAAAATATCCAATTACATATTTATTAATATCCGTTTGAAAATAATAATCTGATGCGAAGATAAATAATTATTGTAAAAATTCATACAATTGTACAAGAAAATTCATAGAATTATATAATTTCATTTAATATTGATATTTGAGACTACAATATTCTGTCTCTATTTGTAAAACAATTGTCATATCCTTAAACAATTTCTTCTCCATTTAAATTGGTACAATAACATCAAATAATATTATTTCATTTCGTTGAGGAATTTTATTGTGAAGAAGTTGTTTCATTTTACATCAGTGGTCAGCGTTAATATAAATACTACTCCAACAGCGGGCTAGAGACACACTAGTTTAACTTAAATATATTTGTAAAAAAAATATAGATTTTACCTTGAAAAATCTGTTTGAAAGTTTTTTCGAGTATACATTTATTTATAACTGAAGTACATATAAATGTACTAAAGTTTCGACTAAAGTTTCAACGTTCTACAAGTCTGAAGGTATACTAGATACTCTGTATCTTGTTGAAATAGTATATTTGTACAGTTATATTACTAGAAAATTGTTGGCTGATGTAGCAAGTTTGTATAATAAAAAATTAAAGTCTCAATTGGAACGCGTAGTGTCACGTCAGACTTGAGTATGCAATAAAATGTCAACGGCTCATACCCAACAAAGTTTTATTCATGCGACGGAAACAGCAAATAAAATATGGGATGTCGTCTTCCCTATAAACCAACTTGTATAATATAGTTGGCTATACAGACAATTGAGCAAAATGCGTTGTTTGTTGTTTATATTTGGTCAATCATGTGTGTGAGGCTTCTTTCGCCCAGTCACTCACGACTTGGAATTGATTAAATCGCTAGAGAGGGTGATTCTGTTCCCCACCGAATTGGGCATGCGTAAACCGTAAATGATATGTTGGGGGAATTTATGAGTGTGGTGTACGTTCTGTATATATTCACTCATCCATCTCACACTCGTGTACAGTATTGCACATTCATTTTGACTACAGCATTAATTATTTTTAAATATACATTTCTTGAAAAAAATAATTTTGTTAAGTAGATATTTTTCACAAATTGATGACGTGAATTCATATTTTATCTCTTGGGATACAAATGTGACATACATATTGTTTCAAAGTGTATTTTGTTTAGAGTAACTTCGTTTGAAACCATTGAAATTTTTATATAACTTATGAAATAACTCGTGGATGATCCACTAAAATTGGGAAAGCGGACATAATTTTTGCAATAATTAAATATCATTTTTTTATAATATATTTTTACAAATAAGGTACGAAATAACAAATATTACTGTCGGCAAATTTTAATATTAATAATGCATCGTTTCCATGACATCGATACGAAATACACGCAGACAGACAGATAAGAATCAGTTATTATGATTGTAATATCTAAATAGTCAGAATAGGCATTATTCAAGGGTTTTTATCATTTTCTAAAGAATAATTTATCTACTACCTAATTCAATAAATTGCATTGACTTAATTTGTGTGAGTAACTGTACAAATAATTTACTCATCCTTACGCAGCCGTTGCCAGAGGTCTGTTATATTTTTAAATATTTTAACACTACGATAGGTACTTCGTAGGTTTTACTGTATCCTGTTACATTTTTATATATTTTACTATATAGCAAATATCAGCAATATCCCGCACTTGACTTTTTTTTCATACATAGTAGGTATATGTTTAGATAGAAAGGATTCTAAAATATAAATTTTGAAAATAAATTTCAAGTAATTCTAACTATTCTATATTAGTAATTATCATGATACTTTTCAAATAAATAACAAATTAAATACCTAACAGAATATATTTTTCAGAAAGTGTATAGCACTGAAGAACTATACTCGTATATATTTTAAGATAGACAATGCAACATATTGGTGTTCGGACAATCTCAGCAAAACTTCTCTGCAAGAATATTCTAAGTTGAAAATTCATCCCTATAAATTGATGACTACTCTTCGCTAAATAATTCTACGCGATAAAATTTATTGCCAAAAGATACGATATTTCGTGAATTTGCCTCTTCACTTTATCAATAATAACCATGAATTGATAGTTATTTATCTCGGTTACAGTTATTATGTAATTAGTTAATATTGTTGTTTGTTTTAGAAAATTAATTAAATATGGCTTATTCATTTTTATTTTGTAGGGTTGAATATCTTTTTGTAGTGGTCAATACTAGCTTTAAAATAGTTATAGTGAAGAATCAATTTGAGAATAATAATCATTGTAAGGAATTTTCCAACGATAAACAATTTGGTTGAGAGGAATTTTACGTGAATCTAACATATGATACTTCGAGAGAAATATTTTGGAGCAGGTATACAAATATGTTTACCACAACCACACAGATAAATATATTTATAGATATTTTCTACTACTCTTCTTAATATAAATATATTAGGCACTAGCATACAATTCTCCCCGTGTGTGTGTCAGTATTATTTAAACATAAATTAACACAAGCTTAATAACTTGACTAGGCATAACTCAGTGGTATCTGTACTCAAAGATATTGGAAGTCGTGCGTGGAATCTTTAAGAAAAAAGTCACTATAAAAATAAAGCAATTTCCCAACTACGCATTCACTTGAACACAACGCATTATCTTTTTATTATTCTGCGCCCTCATGGTGGCCTTAATCGACACGTATCCGGCCATTTGGTCAATATAGTTTGGAATGTATACCCAAGATTTTATTTATTTTGCAGTGACCACTATTGAGGGGCCCGTGTTCAACATCACGAGAGTGAACCGACTACACATGGGTCCTTACTTATGCATAGCTTCCAACGGAGTCCCACCATCGGTTAGCAAACGTATCATGCTCATCGTGCACTGTAAGTACTAAGAAATATATAAGAATCTGCTCCTAAATGTCACATACATTTTTAAAAAGGCTCATGTAACAGTGGATTTTTATTAATTCATCCGATGAAATAGTCTCTTTTAGCAGCTGATTTTAACATATCACACAGCACAACTGTAACAAGCTTTGAAGTGAATAAACATTGAACACATTGTAAATCCAATTTGAACTGTTTGTGGGTGAATGTGCTACTTTGAATATGTATTTTTACAGTCCCCCCAATGATTTGGATCCAAAATCAGTTGGTAGGCGCCTACGAAGGCCAACAGATGACTCTTGAATGTCACTCGGAAGCGTACCCGAAATCCATCAACTACTGGACGAGAGAAAAAGGCGAAATTGTTCCACAAAGTAAGTTGCAACAAACTCGTCAACAATTCACTGTGATAGCGTGCGACTTTTAGGTCGCTCCGCAGTCTAAAGCCTTTATAGTCGCAAAGTCAAACTTTAATTATATACCGTATTCGAACTCGTTTCGAAACTATTAAAATCCTTCCCTTTGAATTGATGGCTGATTACGTCGATTCACGACACTTGTCGTGTTTTTAGCATTTTGTAATCCACTGTTTTATTCTATTCGTTAAATATTCACAGAGAGAGTAAAAAGGCAAATTCGCGTTTGGTTTCCAACACAAAATAAAAGTAGGATTAAACGATGTTTTGTATATTTTATTCCTTTGTCAACTCGCTAACAAAGTCTAACTTTAATATACCAGCTCATGATATATACCAATATTAAAATTCATCATATTCTACGTCCATTATTAAATTTTATGTTATATTATTACATTTTTAAGCTTACATAAGAATTATTTTCATGTTCAAGATAATAATATATTTATTAATCAACAAGAAAGAATAATCATGTCAAATTACGACAGTGGAACGATTTAAATTATGAAAAAAATATTTTTTAGCATGTCTGTTTTTATTTTTTATTAGGTGGAAAGTATGAGCCTGTCCTGTTAGATAACGCATATAAGGTGCACATGAAACTAACAATCAAAACCGTCACACCGTCAGATTTCGGTTCCTACAAATGTGTGTCAAAGAATTCGCTCGGCGACACGGACGGAAGCATCAAACTTTATCGTGAGTGACAACAATGAAACCTTTAAATATAAAATAACCTGCCGCCCAAATATTGTGACTATTGTTCTTGTTATTGTTCGCAGCCATTCCTAAACCGTCACTGTCTCACAAGTCTGCAACCGGTGACAAAACCAATCGGAAAGGTAATTATTTTTATGAAATGACAAACGTATTTGCTACGGCTCCCTCTTATAAATAAAAGCATTATCATCAAAGTAGTTTGCTAACGCTTTACTAAGAAAATTAAAAAACACAGTCAAGATAAATATAATTTTAAATAACAATAGCTTTTAATGTTGGTCATCATGAATATATGTATGCAGAGCATTATTCTTTTAATAATTCCTTTGAGTAATTAAGAAAATTCTTTGTACGCAACTGTAAAGATGCTGGTGCTCTTTGTCTTAAGTTGAAAACATCAAAACCAGTTGTAATGCATTGTGAATGATGGATGGAAAGGGGTGGGGGGAGTATGACATGAACTGCATCAGACTGACGATGCTGTAATAGGTAGACTAAATGCCGTGACATGTCTCTATTACAAATGTTTATCATGTAAACCACTATATAAAGTCGACTCAGATTAAAATAAAAGTACGCGGGACATAATTTAAAGTTCGTAATTTCGTTGGGCTATAAATAAAAAATACATGTCTCGCAATTAATGAGCTTAGAAATGGGTCTCGGTTGGCGCTAGCTCGCGTTATTATTGTGTAGAGAACAATAAAAACGTCTGCAATATGTCAGCAAAGAGATTCATTTAAATGTCTACCATTTAGAAACTTTAAGAAATATGATTTCGCCCGTAGCCTCACGCAGATGGGTAATGAATTAAAACGGCAATTAGTACCAAACAGGGAGATTATAAAACACCTTGTTTTACAATCGCGTTGCCTTGGCACGCGCCTGTCATACAAATGGCGTCCGTCATCATCTTGTTATGACCCATCCCCGGTCGCAGTGTGATTAATGGGGACCATGTCAAGTGGCGTCTGCGGGAGGGCCGGTCGCTGTGACGGCTTGAGTGTTTCCCACGACGCGACGCGAGAATCACCGTTTAAACTTTTTAACATGCACGACTGCATGCAACAAAACAATTTGTTTCACTTACTAACACCGCCATAACTCGCACAGATTCACTCATTTTCGCGACGTTAACATTATTTATAACATCGTTGTATTACAGTTTGCTGGAATGAGAAACACGAGTATTACATAATACTACAACAGCATCTGTTACTTTAAAATTAATGCATGTATACCGATGACTGATTATCCAAGTTAGACATTCTTTTTCTTTAGTGTCATAATCGGAATAAACAATTTTTCTTTTTTGTTTAAATTAAATTTTATTTTCTCGTTACAGAATGTGCTAACAGAAACAATACATACTTCATATAGCATCATATAAACATAAATTATGGTTTATGAATTAACAAAAATATTTTACATATTATATAGTATTTGTTGTGATATATTTCATATCATACCTAAATTTGTAATAATCATTATTTATTAGGAATCAAGTAGACATTGGTGATCTTCAAAGAATAATATATTTGTTCAACAAACATAAATAATACACGTGCTATGTTTAACAATATTTAGTTTCAATTAGAATTAGTCATTTCAGGATTTGTTTTATTATGAAAACACATAGACCAGCAGCACCAGTTCGGTATTAACATACATATAGGCTTAGCTAATCCGTATACAAATTGACAGTTTTGCAAAAGAAAAATATCCAATTGGTATCAGACTTAGGACTAGCTTTCCCATTCGGCCAAATTATTAATCCATTATCTTTCATCATTATACACTGCTACTTTAGTAATAGCACTGCACCTGAACCAGTTCGTCAAACCGGTTTATCCGAACTGGTTTATTCAATGTCAATAATAAACTGGTATGAGTCACTCCATATCCACATCGTCTATATATGTCTCTAGAGATTGATATATGTTTTAACATGTTCTATATGTACAAACAGGAAATAGCTAATCAATATATCACACTTTGCAGATCTATCAAACGTAACTTTTATGTTTTCAGGTAAATTGAGAAAACATCCGTATTCAAACGATATAGACGATGCGCCAGGCGAGCTTGATATTTCAAAGCAAAGAGGTAATAATTCATTGCAAAATATGAAATATTTATGAACTACTTACAGTCAGACGTTTCAGTTTTACTAAAAGGCTTGTTTAATTATGCATGCTCCTCAGATGTGCTTATTATTGCTTGCAATTATTTCTAATGTTGTTTTGTCAATTCCCAGAAACAAGGAGTATTTCTTTTGTATTAGTACACATATACACCGTAGTTTGTCTCATAATTACAATTACTAACTATTAATATCAGCTTCGCCAAAGTTAAAATTCATACTTGCTGTAGCTACTTAAATATTAATTTCATTATCTTTGATGACATTTACGTTTAAAACTACGAGTATTTTATGTAAACAATTATAAATACGAAGCGTATAGCCCAATTAAATTAAGGTTTGTATGCACATTGGTATTTTTAATATATATATATATATATATATATATATATATATATATATATATATATATATATATATATGTGTATATATATATATATATATATATATATATATATATATATATATATATATATATATATATATATGTATATATATATATATATATATATATATATATATATATATATATATATATTATATATATATACTTTATAAAATTATTTTCCAAGCTAGCATTATAAATTCCACGTAAATATTTTATCTGAATTATTTTGAAACAAAAACATAGATTTTCCGTACGACTTATGTACCTATGTATGTGCATACATGTGTATATCGGAAATATACAATATGGTTTTATATGCAGCACGTATCGTAACAGGTACTTGAACGTTTGCGTGTAAATATTTGCGTAGATATGAAGCTGAGGGATCAGCAATCGGACTCGTTGTCTCTGGAGGACGATGAATACTATAACAGTGGATGTACACAACGGCTTGCCTTTGTGACAACACTAGGTGCGTTGGTGTTCACTGCGCTTGCGTCAATGTAAACGGACGACGCCGAAAACACACCACAAACCTACTTTTTATACACAGTGGCCAACATATCAGGTCGCAAACTTTTTTCTGTGCCGCGCTAAAGAAAATAAACTAAGCGTAAATATTGTGTGCAATTGTATTGGTGACGGTCTACTTTCAAAGCCTGCCGTTGAACTATTTTTGTATGCTTCCGAATAAACGTTGATATTACAGATAGTATATTACGTCAGTAAAGCTGTTATTTATGAGTTTATTTTGGAAATACATATTTTCAATTCTAATATCACAGAACGGCATGCCCTACAAAAAACATACTAACTCACATTATGTATGACTTCGTGTAAACATTTTAATACTTCTATAATTCAATGGAATACTATTAAAAGTTGACCTTAGGAGCACAAAGGTAACATATTCGCATTCGTACACTAAACTGTACATTAATTCCGATAATAATAAAGCATAATAAATATTTAGTTAAACATAAAATTGATTATGTTTGACACGGTAAAATTGGTTTGTACATTTTCATAATTAACTTTATAGTACTGTAACATTCATGCAATTTTATTGAATTTGTGAAAATACTAATCAATGAAAATTGTGTAAAGTTACAAGTTACGCTTTTAGGTTGTGTGTTTGTTTAAATATTTTGAAACTCTTATTTTTAAATAATTTCCACAAAATTCTAAAGATGTACAAATATACAATACAAAACATATCCTCATATCGTAAATAACAGCTTTGCGTAAAATATAGTTTAAAACAAAGTAGACATCCTTAATAATAAGAAACCTTCATCTTCTTCAAATCCTTGATGCAGTATGTCTAGTCCTTAAGCAATAATAGTTCCTTTCATATAAACTAGGATCATAAGAGTATTTCAATATATATTTCATTATCATTCCATTTTATTTTATTTTTGTAGCAAGAAGGGTGAATTTCATTTTTCAGTTCGTGTAATTTAGCCATTGCTTATGCTTGTACTGAAAAATTGAATAAATTGACATTCCATTTCTAGTTATGAAGTTCATCCTCATAGTTGCTAATATTAGGTATATATTTAAGCATATTTTGATAATTTTTTGAATTTATAATATAATTTAGATAAGTGCGTATTTTTATGCATATATGTACTACAATCCTTGCTACAATCCAATTAGTACATTGGTTGAACAGTTAAAATGGCATCTTAAACGGTATGAAAACGTCTTTTCAGTAGACATTTCAACAATGTTTCAGCCCTTGTACTAGTTAACAACAAATATTGTTCCAATATAAATATTTATTAAAGCATAATTATATTTATATATAAATATTATGAGAAAAATTTATTTTGGTTCAGTATTTGTGGCGTGGGTAAATTAATTAAATGTCCTAATTTTGTATATATTTTGAAAATAAAGAAATAAATGTAGAAATCTGTTTTTGTAAAAAACTATAGACATTGTTCATGTTTTTAAAAATAATGCAGAGTTATTTATTTCAGTAGTATTCAATCGTTTTAGATATACCAGGTAAGATTGCATTATTTAAATTTATTTTCAATTAAATAAAGAAAAAACAGCATAAATTCTAATGACATTTATATGTATATACCTATATATATATGTCATATTTATTTTTATAAATATGTCATATTTATTTAGTACCTATATGTCGAACGAGTAGAATAAAGCTATTAAATTTCAATATTTAAATCTATTGTAAATGAAAGCATATAATTATGGTTAAATATTAAAAATAGTAATTGGAGTCTTGTTACGCGACTCATATAATTAAAAATGCCGCATTGGCGTACTTTAAAATTGAAATATCGATTTTGATATTAGTTGAAATTGATAGCTTGAAACAATAATTGAGAAAGAAACATTTATTTTTATTCGAATAAATCTTTTTTTTTCTTCTGTTTGAATATAAATCAACAAATTAAATTTTATTGCTATATAATTTTATTTACATTACACTGGTAGATTTGTATATTATTTAAATTTAAAACAATGGCAGACATAAAATATATTTACAGTATCTAAACCTACATTTATTAACTATTAATATAGATATACTTGCGAAATACATATACTCACTCCAAATATGTCTCTCATGGTAGAAAATATATAAAAACTAGTGTTTTATGTGTTTAAATATTTTATATTTTCCATATAATTTCTTTTTTATTTCTTATCTAATATTTCTAGGTTACAACGATACTTCGCGCTCTACATATATTCTGTTCTCACTAAATGAAAGTGGCCGTAATTGTTAGGATTCTAAACGAATATTTAATAAATGAGAGTTATGTTAAAACATAAGTTTCCGATCTCAAGATGATAAATACTAGTGAAAGTTATTTCAAATTCGGTCTTATTTCTGTGTCAGTTATGAAAGATAATTTGGATTTCATTCTCGTGGTTGGCTGTCACAAAATGGTAAAATGCAACTCAGTTTCCCGAACGACTAGCAATTTGTTTCTTTAATTATTCCGCGCACTGTGACAGAGACAAATGGCAGAATGAATGCGGTGAATAAAGACGAGCAAGTTTTTGAAAGCATAAGATGAGCGGAATAATCCTGAAGTAATCAGCTAACAAACAGGAATTTCTCATTAATTTGTCGTAATCGATTTCGCTTTTGTTGTACATTTTACAAACAATTGCACTTTTTAACAAAGATCCGCAAAAGTGAGTTGATTCTAATTAACAGTTCAGGGCTGCATAGACTTTTAGGTATAAATTTATTTTGAAAACGGTTTGGTTTCGTAGTTTAGGACAGACAAATAAAATAGAAATGCAAAATAATATCAATATTCCCATTTATATGGACCTTTACTCTGGTTTTCACCTTGAACTATGTAATTTGTTTTGGCCATATCAACTTTTCAGTAACGTATATATTAAAAACGATATTCAAAATGTACAAGAATTTAATATAGCAGTTTTTATCAGTCAATATGTAACAACAAAAAGTTTAATAACTGTCTGGCAGTCTATAGTATTATTCCCATCAAATGGGGTGACGAAGAACCCTTTACATCAATTCTCACCTTGACAATATTTCGCCATTTAACTCCAGCTATACAAACATATATAAGAATATTTGTTATTTCGTACATTATTTATAAAAATATATTATAAAGAAATGATATCTTATTATTGCAAAAATTATGTCCGCTTCCCAATTTTAGTAGATTATCCGCGAGTTATTTCATAAGTTATATAATAAATTTCAATGATTTCAAACTCATTTATAATATGTATTTAATTATATTAGTTGAATTATTAAACATAAATATATTCAATTAAATATTACAGACGTAAACAATAAATTATATAAACGTTTGCAATAATACCTCCTTATATAATGTAGTAAAATAAATTATACATTCATACATTATCTAGGATTATCAGATGTCACTTAATCCTTAGAAAACCATAACTTTTTTTAGAAAATTGGTACTGAATCACTAGTTAAAAACGCTTTTTTTGTAATACATTTCATCCCTTTCCAGTGTTGGCTGCTTGCCAACGTTTGGCCATTTCAACAACAATTGGTGAGAATATGAGGACCTAACTAAGAAAAAGGTCTTCTCTAACATAAACCGCGGAAATAATAACTTCAGGCATTTATAGATGTTTTAAATTAAATTAAATTAGATGAGAAATAAGTGTCACTAATTGTTTTATCGATTAAATGCCGTTAAGGTCGACTCTGACATGTCACTTAAATACTGAAATCAAGAAACATTTGCCTGTCGATATATTACTCAAATGAAACTGCAGGGTATGGTTTAAGCTGTTTATAATTATGCTATGATTTTTAAAAAAATATATAATTGTATTTCAATTAGTGGCACATACTCTCTATTACAATTATTTTTTAATATGTATAAAAAAAAAGAATTGCTTCTTAGTAAGGTTCCCGTAATCTGACCAATTTTTGCGAATTCATACTAATGAAAAATCAAACGTATTCCGTTTCATTCCGGTCTCTTTAATACCTGAATAGGCACAAGTTACCTTCCTTATGAAAAAGAAAAAATCAAAAAGGTTTTATTGATTAGTATACAATTTTTAATCATAAATACAACAATGGCTAATGAGAAATCTATCGTCGACTGATAAATCAAAGTTTTCGACTGGAAATATTACGTTTTCTTTTTTGGTTAAGCTATTATTTTATAAAATTATAAATATAGCATATATAGTATCACGCATAGTATATTTAATTTGAATATATGGTTATTGTACTTTTAAATATGTTTAGGCTAATTTTGTTCTATAGTTAATAAATTTACCATAAATATATTATTACTCCTTCGCTACTTGAAATTTAAAAACATGGTGCCCATTTAACAACATTGTGTTATATGATCGACAAGGAAACGGAAGGAATACAAGGAGATTATGTTTGAAAAAAAAAGGAAATGAAGGTTCACAAAGCAATCGGGCAACCAACCAATATTGCCCTTTATGTCTTCGTACGTGATTTGCTTGAATGCGTTTGGTTTGGTGTATTCGTGTCGCTGCCGCCAAACCATTGCACCGCAATACAGTAAACCTATTTGTATGTAAAGGTAGAAAACAACAGATACATGATCCAGCTTCTCACTCCACGAATAACCCAATTAGAACGCGTGGCACGTTCGGTCCGAAGGCGAGGGTTCCGGATAAACTAAACTGATCGACAAAGCGGAAAGCGATCAAGGACCAACTTCATGTTTATACACTTTCCCGGATGTTGGCCCGCTGTGTCGCTGCCATCAACCGAGAACGTAATTGTGTCTCCGCACTCTTACGATTTTATCGGTACGTCATTCACTGGAAAATAAATTACAAGAATAAATTATCTAATGCAAGGTATCACACTAGTAAACGGCCGTTTAGATTTCGGGTTAGACAACATTTATTTATCCTTCATTTCATCTTGAATTCAATTAGTTATAATTCATATCAATTTTATAATATAAAAATAAGTTCATTATGGAATAAATGCATAATTAATACTTGTAATGAATTTTAAACTGACATTCAACATCAAAATCACTATTCTAATTAAATTATTACATCACACATTATTTAGAACACAAACCAAACATTTACTCTGTAATTGCCTAAAAACTATTTAATTTTAATATAATTTTTTTAAATTGTTATATTGGTACAGTCTCGTGTCAGTTGCAGTGCTTCTGGTTATCCGATATCGTATTCATCAACTAGAGGAATTAAATGTGGTTTTCCAACTGAAATTCTATTTTCAAAAGCAAATACGATTCGTTATTTAATGACATTTTCGCTTGTGCCAAAAACATGTGAATCTGTTCAAGACATTTGATGAAATTAATGGGTCTTGCCAACGTCCGATCGCTCTATTTTCTTTTTACTCAAATTATAAATTAATAACAACTCAAATTTAAATTGGATTTATGTAGCCCCAAATATAATAAATTATTTTAATCGCCATAGCCATGCAACGCGCAAATAAATTTAATTTTAATTGATAAAATGTATTCTATCATTTGAAATGTTCATAGTTCATTTAATTAAATAAGCAATTATTATTTATTTGCTAGTTGAATTTAATCAGCAATGCAATATATAATAAATTGTATAGTACGTATTTGAACTCATCAAAATATTTATTGAAAAATAAACGATCAATATTGAATATGTACATTTAATTACATTATTTCAAATTCAAAAAAGAATTTATATACAATATCTTTTTTCATATTCTCATATCCATAACATACATTATAAATTTAAGGTTACATTATTACTATATTACAATACATACTTATCTAATAAGAAATTAATTTACAAAATCTTAACCTAAAATCGATCATTGTTATGATGAATACATATTTTACAAAAATTGACATTAGATACAATTAAAAAGTAACTAAAGATATCACATTAACAAAACAAACATTATTTATTTTATATATATATATATATATATATATATATATATATATATATATATATATATATATATATATATTTATTTATAAAAAAAGCTATATTAATTTTATACGTTAACAAAGAATACAATAAATATTATAATTAACTTAGTTTATTAAATAGCACAATTTATTGTTTTACTAATATTATTTCGCATTACATGAAACTTTAAATTCAATCAAATTGTAAAATTTTATTAAATATGAAATAAAATTTGCATTATTTAACTTTCAAATTTTAACTATGTATAAACAAATTACCGCGATAAAATTAAAACCAGATATTTCATATTTTAATCACTTTTAACATATACATATTTATTAAAATAAAAAAGCATTGAAACAAAATGACTTATAACATCAACAAGCGACTAAATTCTATACAAATTTGTCTTTACTAAAATAACAATGAAGTTATGGCAATTCGTTCATTTTGATAGTAGTATACATTTCCATAGCAACAATGTCACCGTTTCAAGGACCAGCTTGTATAGACATTTGTCCTTGCTAGTTGATGTTTTACGTACATATCAATTATAAATAATTAGGGATGTTCTATAACTTTTTTACAATAGAGATTGCTTATCTTTATAATTAATAAATATTTACAACGCGGAGACTGTTGGTATTACTAAATATGCAACATATAATATCAATTTTAGCGGCTATCGCAGACAATTATTGAAATAAAGTCTGTCAATTGCATAACTATTGCTAAAATAAGCGATACAGTTACAGAGTGCCCTAATTATATTATATTTGAATTGTTTTTCATAATAATGGTATGGACCATACATTTCCATTTTATGATAAGTTTAACAGACATACGGTTGAGTGAGAAAGTCGGCATTTTGTTTTATCTTTTTCAATACTTTTAATAGTAATTTTTATCATAGAAAAAGGCGCAATTGAAATAAAATTACTATATGAATTATTGTTATATTTATAGGCAACAATAATAGCTTTTGATTTGATAAATTAAGTTACTTCGTCATAAATTCCGGATAAACGAAATGAAGTTTTATAAGTTTTCTCCTACAATTACATCCATAATCTATTCTTATTAACCATTTTGACTATGGTACTTGTGATTTATAGTATTATATTCATGACAATCTAGAGATACAAACTGTTCTATGTGTTTATTATTTAGTTTTCTATTTAATTGAACTGTTTTGGAGAAAGTTATGACGAAAGAAGATTAATTTTCTATATTTTTTATCACGTAATATAAACTTTTTAATGCGCTCTTAACATACAAGTAAAATTACTAGTAATTTGTTTCATATGATACGAAAAATAGTTTAAAAGAAACTCAGGATAATTTATTTAAAATCATGTTATAAAATCAGAAACTTCTATGTTGTGTTCAACGAAAAAAAAAAAGAAATGATAAGAAAATAAAGAAGCAAGGATACCAACTTAACAGAGCAAACAAAAAATTGCATAGATACCGTGCTTTTTAAAAGTTCCACGGGCATATGGTCGACATCAGCAGGTTAAGAATAAATAATGAGGGGAACAGCGAAAGCGTTGAATGCGATGGATTTGCGAACGATGACAGATAATCATCGGTTTTCTCCGACGTTTCTTTGCTACTGTCACTAGGGTTATTCCGGACGTGGAAATCTGCCAACAAGAACCATACACAGTCATTTGTCAACGATATATTATAACTTCAAAAATGTTAGATGTCATTATGGGGCGTAAGATAAAGTTTTAGTTTTAAAAAAATGTGGATTGTATAAACTTTTACGAATTTATCAATTGTTTCAAACTTAAACAAAATGTTAAGGATGAATAATGTCTTCATTTCGTATTGACAAAGATTTCTGCTAAAATCAAACTTCTTATAAATAAAATGATTTTACAAAAAATACATGTTAGATATGTAAGGTAGAAGCTTTTCGATACATTGAGACGTATCGTAATAGTGTGATCGATATATAAACTCGAAAACATATTTGTTATGCAGATACTTAACACCCAAAGAGACTAGCCGATTATCTGATAATCGTTTCTGTAAGGTATAATATATTTTATTATTCTTTTTTTTTTTTTTTGGTTTTATGGAAATGAAGTTATTTACGAGATAATAAAGTTATTTTCAAAGTATATTCTCGTATGAATATGTGAGTATGTATGAGAAAGATTAAGGTAAAATTGGCAATCCCAGTGCGACTATTTATTATGGAAAGGATCGCGCATTTTGTGCCTTGTTAAACGGGCAATTTATCATCGATTTAATAATCATGGCCCATTTAAGAAAGTGCTAGAGAATCATAGTGTGTCTTACCCCGGTCTTTCGACAGATCTTGGTTTAATATTTCATTAATAATATCTGGCTTGGGAGCGGACTGCCGGTGTTCTTTCTGTCGATCTCTCAGTTTTTTATCTGCAATTTAAAACAGTCAACCCATATCAGATTTCCTGCTAAATTATTCATAGAAGAGGCGGAGAATGTTGATCCTTCTCCGCACTCAGAAAAACCGACGCATTGTAAACACTTACCTCGCGTCTTGTCCGTGTATTGTGGACTCGTCGTCTGGATTGTGGTAATCATTGGCCTTATAGTGGATGGATATGGAATTTCTGTACATAAAATTAAATAGAATTATATTTTACTTTTTAACAGTAACTACTATTTAGGACATACAAACTAGAATCTAATCATCTTAAATTCGCTCTATACCATTGATTGGGCATTACGCGTATACATGTTCTTTTAGATGACACAGATTCGCTCCATAATTTTTTTTTTTTTTTTTTGAGGCCTTTTTCTTTTTAGTATTTATAATTTCCACAGCACGCATCCTTATTTTCATCGTTTAAGTCATTACAAAAAAGATATAGAATATAGGTCACTGACAGCAAGTAGTAAGTAATCACGCCTAGCTCTCTGTATATCCCAGCATTTGCGTTGGTTCTTTTACTGTCCAAACTTGAACGTTCTGAATTGCACCAATATTTTAAAAATAAGTTGTATGCCTGGTTATCAATTGGTTTACTATGCTAAAACTTGTATTACCAATAAGCTTTCAAGAGTGACTAAATTCTAATTTTCATCATCCATTAGTTATAAATAAATATTATACGAGTACAGCACGTATAAGTGTACGCTGAAAATAATATTTAAGAAATTTTCCAGTTGAAGAAAATCTTCGATATTTATTTCCATCATGCAGTAAACATATCATCTGTTATTTTCTGCATGCAAATTTAATGAATATAGAATATATTCATGGTTTTTCGGTAAAGCATCAATAATATCAAATCTGACTTGTATTCATACTTTTTTCAGTGTAAATAATTCTTAACGTAATTTTCGTTCGTGTTCTTTTGAAAAGTTAATGCATTTAGCAACGATCCTCTTTGGCTACGAGGCGAAATAAATGCTAAAATATGACGTGCTTTGGAAAGCAAAAGTTTTCGGTTCTTTCACGTGTCTGTAGGTGGCCCTCACGGAATTCGAATGCGATTCCAGTTCCAACAGCAAACGAAAACGCCTTTGTGAGAACGTGTAAAACTGGAATCTGTAAATGACAGCGGATCGTCCATCATTTTCCACCGTTTCGTTGCCGCGGCATTGGCCGTTGACGTTGTCGTATTCGCACTTTGTGAAGTCTGCGCGCGCGCGCGCGTGTGTGTGTGTGCCTGTAACGTCACGGGCCAGACATCGCTTCACAGTCAGGCAGAGCGGCACATCACACCCCAACACAAATCAAAATCGTCTAAACATATGTAAACACCTAAGCGATTGATTATTCGCTTTTTCAACGGAAATATATGTATGCGAATATTTATCTCTTTAATGACAGGCACCCCAATATCGCAGAGTTATAAATATAAACATCAACATTTACACTGTAAAATCATACTAAAGAAATAAATTCCAATTGGGACAATTTAATTCTTAAAACAAACAAATATACTTGCTTAAATAGTAGTAATGCGTATTTATTTAGTATTCTTTGAGAAATTTTCATATTTCATTCTTAGGAAAATGTTATGGGAACAAAGAATAATAAACGATTTCTAAATGTTTTACTGCGTTTATAATGGAAAACAAATTTACTAATTTAATTACTAATTTTCATTTTCTATTTGGTCGTTGTTCACATTCGGTGCTTTATTACTTTTTTTTTTCTTTTTTTCATAGGATATATTGCAATATTGCTCGTATATTCATCTTATAGTCTTGCTGTTTTATTCAGTCGAAAATAGAAATCCCTCGAGATTTAAAGGTTGTATTTTGCTCCTTGGTCAAATACCTAGAGCGAACCCAAAATTCAATATTGTAACTCTCGCAGGTTGACCAGTATTTGCGCATTTGAACAGAAACAATCTAATTCTGTGTTAGTTGGTTAATAGTGATAAAAAAAAATCCTCTCAATTTGATTCGTACGTTTTTAGTAAAAGTCCAAAAAAAGTTGCATGTTTCATGTTTTCTCGTGTACCGCTACTCAAAAGACCTGTAGTATCGTTTACCTTAAGTACTTGGATGGCATAATACTCCAACAAGTAGTAAAGAACAGCCCTGTTGACTTGTCGTCGTATACTATTCATCGTGAGACGCTTGAACTTGTACTTCCTTCCTTTTTAAATTTGTTCGCCGTTGAAAAATCTTATACATTTGCACAACACCGGAAAAAGACGCAGTTACATCGTCTCGCTGCGGTGGACGTTCTCCGGTGCTTTTATCAAAACAGGTAATCCGCCGTTTCTAAAATAGATATTCGTAAAAGTTCCCTGCCTCTCCGAGAGCCCCTATTGATTTTAATTACTGAATACATCTTTCTCTTATAGTATGCCTGTGGCAAATCGTTGCCTTTTATACTTTTTCAATTTTCCAATTGGAAAAGTATTTAGTCGGTTTGGTGAATGTCATAAATTTTATTTCGAAGAATAGATTTTACTTCCGTTCTTTTTCTAATTATTGGTTTTATAAGTTGATAAACTTTGTCCAAAGAATATAATTCTTATTTTATCTCGAATTATTTCTTTGTATCGTTGGTAAGAATTTTGTATTCAATTAAATTTATTAAAATTACATTCATAAAATAATTCACATATTTAATAATATGGTATTTACGAATATACCAAATACCAGAATTATTATTTATTGCAACCTCTTTTATTTAGCTAGTGACATCACTAACTGTTAGTTGTTAACATATGTGAAGCAGTATTTGTGGTTAAAGTTTATGTCATTTAATTGTTTTCAAATACTCTACTTTTTCTCCACATAAAAACCAAGGAAATATAAAGAAAATGTAGGATATAATACATGAAACCTCAAACCAAACACTGAAATGCAGAAATACCCTAACCGATAGAAAGAAAGGGATAGCAAGAGCAACCAACCTAGCAGATAAATTAACAGAAAAGCTGATTTATACAAAACGTGTCAAAGCGTCATTATTGCACAAACTACGTATATGGAATTAATTATGAATCCTTGCCATTTAAAAAACATGTGCATGTATCTACATAGATGCAAATATGATATTTTTACCATACCTAAATAAAAACCATTAAATATAAATACATATTTAAAATATAATTTTGTGTAAAATATTGAGAAATGTTTAATAAAATAAATTAAAATAATGTTTGTAAATGTTTCAAATAGGCATTATTTTAATTGTTTCTCCTGCAGATACTAAAGTTACTTTGAAGTAACTTCATGCGATCTAATGCGTTTCCCGTCAGACAGATGGTAATGACTCAAGCATCCAAAAAGTACTCGTATATTCTTCTGTCCTTCAAGTATCAGCATTTTAACAGAATTAAAATAAACCCTTGTTTGAAAGTCACTTTGAAGTGTCATATATTGTTTTTAACCCCTATATTTTGTTTGTTATTCTTTCTTTTAAGACTTTGTGTGTGAGTGTAAATAATACCACAGAAAACCGTATTTACTGAAATATTAACTAAAATAAACTAAAATTCGGGTTATTTCAACTCTAACGGGAAAGCAGCTATCATAAAATATTTATAGATAAAATATATAACGTGAATGGAAGGCTAATAAAACGAGTCGAAATTTGAAAAAGTTTTGTATAAATTTCATGAAAGTTAATACACATGGGCAATATGAAGAAAGAAATTTAGTGTGGAACAAACACTAAATAAACCAACTTACGATATAGTTTGATGCTTCCATCGGTGTCCCCGAGCGAGTTCTTCGACACACATTTGTAGGTGCCAAAGTCAGTCGGGCCGACTGCTTTTATTGTTAATTTCATATGCACTTTATACGCGTTATTTAGCATCATCGGCTCATACTTTGCACCTGCAACAATAAAACAATCCATTATACTTCATATAAAATTGAATCAGAATATTTTAATTATGTTATTCTTCTTCCTAATCATGTCTCCCCAAGTGGGGGAACACTTCCTTCAATAACAATATATTGTTAAAACACATTCATTCTAATAACAAATAGTTATGATTTATTTCCCCTACCGGAAGTAGAGAAGTGTGCCCCCCCTCTATAATAACATTTGATATGCGTGGTCCCTCCTACTAGTTCACATGTAAAATAGTCTATGGGTCCTGATAAGCATCACTATATACACAGACAAATCGAAATGTGTTTTGGGGGGCTACAGGCAATTTTGTATCGCGACGTCTACAAGTAAACGGCATATATTGTACTATATTATCAGAGTGAAGCATGTGAAATATATTCACAAATAACACTACTTCTTGGTTAGGGTTCAAAAGACTCTAAATCTAAAAAGAAATAAAAGATTAACATTTTTACCACACTGAAAAAATTAAACAAATACTTAGCAACATTTCTGATGAAATATCTAAATTGAACGTACGGACAACAATGGAACATAAATGATATAAAATAAACCACTTAGTTTTGATGTAATTATTTAGGCTACTCGCACATTAATTCAATTAGTCGGGTCGGTTGCGTATTATATTACTGTAAACCTTGTGGTTTCAAGTTATTTATATAGACACAAATTTATTAGTATGATTTCTGATCAAGGAAAGTCTAATTTGTTGGTTTAATAATATGGCAAACTAATAAATTATACCTAGATATCAATAATATTCACTTAGAAGTTTCTAAGATGAAATACGATCTTGTTTACTTGGTAACAGTATGAGATTTTGCTTTGCCATTCTCTAATCGCAATATTATTTGCAACTGAGCTAAAAGTTATTAAATTTAGATTGCTACGCATGCTCTATTTTTTCTCCTATCAATATTGGCCAACAAAAATAGCTTTTCTTTCTAAAACAAATTCTTTAAAATTTCAGAAAATTTTATATTAAAGAGATGCACCATGCTTGCTGTTCTGGTTTAGTTTAGGACATTGGTAGACTCTATCAGAAACGTTGCTATACTGATAAGTCCAAGAAAGTTGTAAAGCTAAAGTGATCCTATCAATATGTTCAACTCAATTAAAACTTATGGCTGTTATTTATCATTTTTCTTCACTCTTTAACGAACTAGTACAAGTTATAATTTTGTTATATTTATAAACTGTTATTTTGATCAATAAATTCAAGTATTAAAATTGTTTTCCTGATTGTTAAAAATACATTTAATTTATAATTTTCTATTCAGAGCAATAACATTTACACTACTTGTAAAATTTAGTGAAGCCTGTTCTGAGAATATTATCATGAAAAGTCTATTTTCTAGCAATTTTTTATTGGGCAATAGCTACTGTTTACGTGATCTTAAGTCGTGACTTGGTGCGCTTGTAGCGATGGTGTCGCCATACACGGAGTTTCAAATGAATATTTCAAACGCACACGTCGCGTTATATCGTGAAATATTCGGCTATTGTGATAGTTGATCAATCGAAATGGGCGTTTCGCTAATGAAGAATTCATACACACATGGAACCATCCAATCCACCGTACAGTACGTACATCGTATACAGTTCGTTCGTGTTCGGGATTTCGAGGAACGACATCCGGTAATTCGATTCGCTTTATCTGGCTACTTTGAAATTCACCTTATGTCGTTCGGTTTTCGAACGTTGTCGTTTCGCATGTCGTATCGTATCTGTACGTATGGACGAACTGCAGACAACACAGCAAGAACGTCTATATGATATTATGACTCAATTGAAGCATAGTGTTAAAAATCATAGGCTTTTATTGTTAAAATTCGTTTTATTGACGATTTTATCGTAATCATTGTACAAAAGAATGTGTTTACATCCATTCCGGTACTTTTTAATCATCTCAAAACACTAAATTACTTATGATACTATAAACAAAGTAGAGTAAATTATTACATTTCTAGAGTTATTAAGAAAACACTTGTATGTACCGAAGAAGTAATTTGCAAAACACAGTTAGAACAATAGTTCTCAACTTTCAAGATATATACAAACTTGTCTCTCGTTGCGATGGAGTAAATTAAAAACTAGCCATTCGGATAGCTATTTTATTTTATTCGGCATACTATGTCGTTGACGTGTTTCGTGTTTACACTTTGCTGCAGTACGAATGTAAATATACTAAAAGTTTTTAAGACGATCTCGTGCAGCGTAATAAAAATGAACAGACCATTTCATGGACACTAACCAAAGTCTTAATTTTTTCTCGCTGCACATTTTATCAAACTTCATATTGATCTGAAGACAGAAATAAAAGTTTAATGGATATCATTATGGTTACATCTCGCCTTGTATTTAATTTAACATCATAAATATTATAGTTAGTGTTTTAATAAGAAAATTACATTAAATAACATTGTTTTTAAGGATGAACGTTGAAGTATTGTTGCACCATTATATTTTATCTTTTTCAACATTTTTAACTATAAGTTTCGTATTCAATCAAATTGTTATAAAAAGAATGCTATAATATAACTATTATTGATGGTTAAGAATAATATAACCATTGTTTTCAAAATATAAACTTATGATATTGTGTTTCCGGAATAATGACAAATATGTTATTTTAAATTTAGTACATAAATTGTTGTTATAGTCTAAAAATTAAAATTATTTTGATTCACGATCAATAAATTTAGAAATTTTTTGCAAAAACCTGAAAACACGCATCTATATATTTGAGCTTTTAAACATATTATCAAATAATATTTTTTCCAATTGACAACTGATTAAACCGTAAATTGTCAAAAATGTGTAACTACAGCAACAGCTGAAACGCACCGGAGCTAACATATGCATTTGGTGTTTTATTATTAAAATTACAGCTAAACCATGAAAATGTGAAACTATAAGTTCAAAATACATCACAGGAGGAAAATTTTCTGCTAGATGTAATATAAAAATTTGCCATAAATTTAGACATTAAGCAGTTGTTGCAATGATTGTATCATTTTTTACGAGTATTCGTTAGACTGATTTATGATTTTATATTTAGGGCGATCAATAGATAAATTTTATGTCACGTGTTAAACAATTATTCATATAGCTGGGTCGTTTTTGAGAATATTATGACGAAAGCAGGTACATTTTATGAAAAAAATTATATGTGATATAGTAAGTTTAAGACATTTTTTATGTTTACATGATAAAACCCCATTTTACACGTATTTCTATCGCATGGCAATTTATTCGTTATAACTTTCCAATTAAAATCTAACAATAAACGTACTTTTTAATTTACGGTCAACATCAAAATTAATCATGAAAAAAAAGTCCCGATACTAGTAAAAGAAGAACTAATCGGTGAGCTCAACGTTCTAAGAAAAGGATTTAGTATTTTTCTTATATTCTACGGGAAAAATAGCTTGATTTTAAAAATTTATTCATTTTTATTATTTAATAAATTGCTAAAAATTATTAGTTTTTAAAAATAATTATGATATTTCATTTATGTAAAAAAATCAATTGTACAACACGCTTAATGTGACTGGTCTTCCATTTCTTATTTTAAAAACAAAAAATATATGTATTTTCCAAAAAATAAAAAACAAAGCATCCAAACTAAAAATGAACAAACAAAAATTGTTTGGCAATAAACGAAAGCACTTTACAATACATGAAAAACAGAATAACTTTGTTTTTTTATTTTGTGAATTTCATACGCACTCATATACAGAGTCACGGTCACATATTTATTCGCACCAGTAGAGATAAAAGCTAGATTTCTTTTCATACCATACTGTCAGAGCAACTTTTCAATCTAATACCACAGCGTTTGGTCGCATAAATACAGAGATATACACGTTTCATGTTGCTGCGTTGGCATTCAAACATGATATTCGTTTACACTTCTGTATTTTTTGTGTACGCCAGCATCAGTGTGTGTACGTATTTACAGGTCGTTCAGTCTTAAAAACGCATTCCTATGCGATGACGTAATTGAAACATATAAAGAAGAGCATTACTAGGCCACAGTTATTTGTTCATCTATAAGTTTATCAACAAATGTTATTAACTCTATATTATTTATTACTGTAAACGTAGTAAATAACGTCATCGCTAAAGATGTGTTTGTAAAACTGAATATAATGTATATATCTAACACTAAATATATTTCGTACTAAGTTAAACTTTTATGTCTATTTTTTTAGTCAGAGAAACGATAAAGGGAATATTTTCTGTTCTGTATTTCATTGGTATATACATACAAGCGTATATGAATGGAACGTAGAGATCATCATATTCTTGCAGAGAAGATATGATTCCATTTAGAAATCATTATTATAATATTTCGCCCTAGTGCACAATAATAACACGGATTATAACGAGAAGTTGGCGTGTTTACTCGTACTGGTACGTGTGTGTATTTGGCGAATGACGGCGAATATATTTAGACGGATAAGGTATATACGCAAGTAAAACCGGCGCGACGTAGGCGAACGAACATTTTAATACGTCACGCGGCATATGCTGCATTGGACTCTAATGCCCGTTTCTATTCTAGTTTATAGAAACACTTGAATAAAATACTTGTTTATCATATTACTGGTATTACGTACACTGTGTTTCAAATATATATCTGTTCAAAGTAGATCGTAAAAGCTTGGATAATTTTAGGTTAGGAAAACTCGGTTTGGCTCTTTTCCAACTACCATAGGCGGTGGTTGTTACTTTTTAAACCTTCATATATATTCCTAGTTTTACAGACTATATTGAGCTTTGTAATATTATATAATGAAAGTTTATTTTTAAGATTTAATTGTTATATTTAATAGCGAAAACACCTAATGCCATTAACAGGACACTTAAACGTTAAATTGTCCTTCGCCAAATAATTATTTGCACTATAAATGTACATTTCGATAGGTATTTTATTTATTTTATATAAAAATCATTTTTAGGGATATTTATAGAATCCTCTTAATGAGAATATCCGTACTAAGTCATTCAATAAATAAATCCAGATGAAGTGCACCAACAAAGACAGGCAGAAAAACCAAGAATTGTTTTTCTCTCTAATAATTAAAATCAAACTTCGTGGTAATTATTATTTTATATATCAGCTAAATATTCATTGTAATTTTGATGAAGGGCTAAATGGCAAAAAATCATAAGAAAAAAATTAATCAATTTGCTGTCAATGCCAAACATGAATTTTTCTATTGAATAAAAAACTAATATATATATTTATATATATATTATATATATATATATATATATATATATATATATATATATATAAAATTTACCTTGGGCAATTATATCTCCCTTCTCTCTGGTCCAGTAATTGATTGACTTGGGGTAGGCTTCAGAATGACATTCGAGCGTCATTTGTTGACCTTCGTAGGCTCCTACCAGCTGGTTTTGGATCCAGATCATGGGCGGAACTACACATAAAAAAAAATGCAATAAACCAAAATCACTTTAGAACTTACATTGAAACTTACAATGAACGATGAGCATAATGCGTTTGCTGACCGAGGGCGGCACCCCATTCGAAGCAATGCACAAGTATGCCCCCATGTGAAGTCTATTTACCCTTGTGATATTGAACATTGCCCCCTCGACGCTTGGCACTGCAAGAAAAGCAGATAATTATTTCTCAGCTGTTATCTGACTTAATTAATGAACAAGTAATGCACGATTAAGCCCCGCAGAATCACGGATTCCACGGGCGTGCTACTAAGAGTCACACGCAAAAGGAATACAAATGGTGGGGCTTCACAATGTTTCCCAGTTCAAATAATCATTTTTATGTCGAATTAACATTCGTTCTACGGAAGATTGCATTTACAATTTTATTATTTTTATATTTATTATAATACAATAGTTGGAATTGACATTTAATTTATGCATTAGCAAATTAATTTATTTTCGTTATAATCTAAATACTCAACGAACGATTTTATATCCATGTCACATAAATAGTACAACGTGTCAAGAATAATATTTATCTGTGGTAGTTAATTAGCAAAAAGGTTATTATATTTATAAGAATATTATTATTTTAATAGACACAAAGAGATGTGGAACGAAGTTCTGCAAAACATTATTTCTATTTTGAGAATGTTACAGACGTACAACCGAACACGTAAGCTCCTTGTATTTTATGGCAAGCTTAATAGGCAATTCTCTTGATAGACTGATAGCTACAAGCTGCTTGTGGTTACTTTTGCTGAATACAATCTCTGTTTTAATTGAAGTAAAAACGGTGTAAATATGTATTTTGAAATTATGATTATAATTAGTAAAAAGTCCTACACCAATGTTTAATTAAGGACTTCAATACCAAACGCAAAATTATGACTAAATATATCTACCTATACTATATATTTCTTATCACATAGATGGCAATGGATATACGCCCCATAGTAGAAGCAACATTTGAGGGTTTATAGCTATCGTAAACGCGTATTATCGAAACCCACTATAAAAACGTATTACTGTTAGATGACGCCGTAATAAATCTTAGATTTCATTTATTACCCACACGTTTATTTATAGATCCAACCACATACAAATCCATGATTAAAATTTCGCAAGTATACGTAAAGTAAATAGAAATAAAAGTAATTACGAATTTCTCTCGACTTTTCTGACAAAATATTCATCTAACTTCATTAAATATCTTATATACTAGGTATATATGTATGTCCAATAAAAAAGTTTATAAATAACATTATTAATAAATCTGAAGAAAGACATTTCAAAATATATCAAAACTAGGTATCAAGTTAACACTCGCCTGATAATCGAATAATGTAATATCCAAACACACGATACGTAAAGTACCTGATAATAGATCAAAAAGTTTCACCCATAAAACGTTGTAGTAATTAAATATAATCAAGTCTGAGAGTTCGATAATAGCGGCAGGCGCAAAAGATTCCGGTAGAAGATAGCCGGTCGGTCATAACCGTTAAAAGTGAAACTGAAATTAAAGTATGATAGTGTCACAGTGACACACAATTAGTGTTAATTAGCGAGTGACACGCGATACTTGTAGCACGCACGTGACCACCGCGTAATAATACAATGTATTAAACTGAGCACGCGCAAATAGGAATAATCGGTAGGATAACTCTGCGATCCTATCGGCACTCGGAAGAAGACTCAGTTCATGATAAGTCGCCGGTGGAGAATCAAATTCTTGTTTGTTTGGATTAGCTACACTTTTCTCTTAATAATTAATTCGTTTAAGCAATGAGGGGAAATGAATCTTTAGATTTAGTAAACTGCGAAAAGGGATTATTTGGATTACATAAATATCCAATTCGAAAAGTGTTGAATTTGCTACGGCCAAATTAATGTTTACTTCTTTATCACATCTTTTGAAAAGTAGTTTTTTAACATAATTGTCACAAATAAATCAGTATTGGACTGTAATAACTTATTTATTAGATTCAATAATCAACAGGGTATCCATAAATATTTAGTGGCATATAACATCGACATATCATCGACGTCACAAGCCCATGTTACATCTCTGCAACATAATAAAGACCTTATATGTGAATAAATTCTTATTATCTACCCCCTACCAAATCGAAAAGGACGTGATAATCTTCTGTTTAACTAGAGCAATGAGTGTCTTAGAAAGCAAGTGTACCAACTTAAATTATCTGTCAAACTGACAATATTGATTCTATTTTAAACTGTTTGTTTAACATTTCATGCAAATTTTCAGTATTAAATACAATAATCACCAAGTAAACAAATTAACAACAAAATAGCAATGACAACGAAATTAATTGTCACTAGCTATATGATGTAAAAAACACTAGATAGGTTCCCTTTCTGGCGTAGCGCAACTTTAAGATTCATATCTTTAAATATATATATTATTTTTTTTAAATAAGCTTTAAATCAATAGTCTTATATTAAAAGAAGCTTTGATAAAAAAATTATATATTTAGAAGTATGAGTAATTTATTGATTATATATTATATTTTATTTTAAAAATATGGTTGTACTATATATAATTAAACTCTACGTAACATATAATTGGTACAGTACATTTTGTATTTGATCCTATCGTATTCCACTATTCATTGCAGAAATTATTTGCCTTTAAAATTTAAACTAGCATGAAATCACCGACTTATAATTTCAGCATTTTAGTTTTTAATAGTTCTGTTTACTGTTTATCTATGCCTTAATTACGTATCTCTCAATGTTATTGATTTTCAATTACAAAAGTTATTTCTGTATTTCAATATTTGGTTTGACTCTTGGTGTATTAGGTCCATTTTACAACTTCGTCATTTAGGGAAAAGATGCAAATATGGTAACAAAAAGAAAAACAATCTATATTTAATCCACAAATACGTTTTGACAGATTTTAGTAACATACAATGAAATAAAAGTACTTGCAATAATGCCGATGACGTAATCTGTATTAATTCATATTTGAAAAATAATAATGTTATAAGAACATATAAATTATAATTTTGAATTATCTTAATTTTCATTTAAAAATATATTTTTATGATGCTTATTGCTTGAGAATGTCGGTTTCCTATGACATATTTTGACAATTGTAAATAGAAGTGAATTCGGCTATATCTTTTTTTTTTATTAACAACCTCTTTTATACGACATAAATGTAATAATCTCTACTATTCATTTTTTCTCAATTTGATATACGTACGTACAACTCGCTCGTATTACGTATCTCTGAACAGAAATTCCTATCTGCTGAATCCTTTTAAGAAGCCTACGTTTCATCCAAATACTTCCTATATACATACTTACTTACAAAAAAGAATGATTGAAATTTATTTATTCCACGATTTTGAGTATGTAATAAAATATATGAAATATAGAGAAGACTTTTGAAAAAAATGAAACAAGTTTAAACTTTTAAGTCAAAATATCAACCTGTGTGATTCTCAATTATTAATGTTATCAAATAATATTAATTTGGACGATTATATTTGTTTAAAGTTAATATTTTCGTAATCAAAATCAATACATTTAATTTAAACTGTTACGAGGAACCTGTATGCGCTACTAATTCGATTTAACAGTCCAAGAAGCAATTTGAAATAGTTTCATTTCAATTACATGACTATTTATTACGAGCGCAATTTGCGGAAGGCGCATGTAGAAAATAAAAAACAGGAAATTTCTTCAATTTGTTTTCTTACCTTCGATTTGTATAAAAAGGCCATAAAATGGATGGTTTTATTGGATGATTCGATAAGATTGCTACTTGCATCAATTTTAAGTAAGTAGGTTCTAAATAACTGATTTTTATCCGAGAAAATTACGGACATTGATTGACAAACATTGAAATCCAATTATTTTATCACAAACGTATGCATTTAGCTGTCAATTTTAAGTGATTTTATGTAAAGCCAAAGAAAAAGATAAAATAGTTATAGTTATATTGCACGATAATTATATTAAGTTCTTCGATTTTTATAGTGTACAAATGCAGATTATTTTTCTAAGCATCTGCTTTTTAGTAAAGTTAGATAGGTTGGGCCATCTGTTAGCTTCATTTTGAATTGCGTGTTATTTCGACAGTTTGCAATACTGGCGCGCTTGACACTGATAAATATGTAGTGTCAACACTCCGTGCAACGGAGGTTTGACATTACATATCTATCAATCAATGTCAAGCGTGTCAGTGTTACAAACTGTCGAAATAGGAAGTACTTCAAAAAGAAGCTAACAGATGGTCCACCCTATATAAATATATTTTAGAATAAAATGTGAAATCTCGAGTTACTTTTCTGATAGTTCAAATATGAATCTACATTTCTAAACTACTCTGTGTACAGAAAATGTTTTAATAAAAACGGTATAAAGTACATATTTTGATGATGGAAGAATATATTTTATATGAATATATGAATAAAATAGTAAGTGAATTCATATACTGGATACATTTATTGATATGAATGAGAAACTATTGAATGGATGAACATACGTACAATGAAAACGAATACTGATAATAGACAGGGATTTATACAGCTTTTCCAGAACCATACAATTTCTATAGTGGCATAAATATGTAATATTGGAATGTAATTGATATTTGAGTTAACCCTTTCATGATATACTAACATAGCACGCCTTTTTTGTACCTAACATTCATCTTATTGTTCCTAAATGCACGAGAAGTTCTTCCATGCAGATTAATTGTAACGTAGTTCCAACAAACACAACTAATACGTGTATAGCAGTGTTTTGCAATCCATGTACCGTGGCAAATTGGTGCACCACTATCATGCTCCAAGGAATGCAAAATTTTATCATATTTACTTTATTATTTTTTCCTTCTACGTGTATTGCAAAATTTGTTTTCAATCCCTAGAGTGCAGTGGCTGTAAAGGGGTTGAGAAATGCTTCTAGAACTACTTAAATCTTATTCGTTCCGACTGGCAATTGAGTTTCAGTTAGTGGTGCAACTACAATTATGCAGTTGCATCTCAACTAGAGCTTGATAGAGATCCACAAGCCAAATTAAACACTGAAAATAATTGTTACATAGAACAAAATACCTTATTTACCTCTAGCTTCAGCTATTATTGTATATATGTATGTTCGATTTTAATTCTCTGACCTTAACTATATAAATATGAGGCACGACAAAGAAGGGTTCATCTATTCTATAAAAAATATTACACTTAGACAGCACCGTAACTGGGTGTTTTTACGCCCGGAGCAAAACTTTTAATATGTGCCCCTCTCACTGCAAGACAAGAATAATATCGCTCTTTTTATAAAAATTATATGTGACGCTTGGCTTTATTGGTCCCCTGCTCGTGCGCGCCATTTGCCCTTCTCTTGTTACGGTACTGCCCCAGGTTATAAAGGTTCGATTTCACATAGAGTGACAGGTTTCATTATTGTCAATTATTCAGTTAAACGAAAGTATAAACTGGCAACAATATATATATATATATATATATATATATATATATATATATATATATATATATATATATATATATATACATATATATATATATATATATATATATATATATATATATATATATATATATATATATATATATATATATATATATATATATATATATATATATATATATATATATATATATATATATATATATATATACATATATATCATCATACATTTAGTAGCTCATCGGAAATAACTATACCTGAAATTGAAGAGATTGAGTGGCTATTTTATTTGTATATAGTAGCGCAGCGTAGTGCATAATTATTTTCCTATGTATATATTTGTATATACTTGTATTTTACAATTTTTATTGCCAAAGGATCAATTTGCTTCCTTCTTTCAAAACGGGCAAAATATATTACCCACAAAGCATTTTCGCAATTTCCTTTCTATCAAATGTTTTTCAAGCATATGCATCAATAGCATTATAAAATACAAAAACAATAATAAAACCTATTTCAGTATCAACTCACACATGAAATAAAATGAAAAACAATGAAAATTGAACGTGAAAAACGTACTGAATTCTGAAATACTGGCAGGTTTAAATATAACCTGGTTCAGTGCTATCTAGAAACACTTAATCTAGAACAGTTGCGCATTCAGCGACTATTTTGTTATTGTGCACACGATTATCTCGCTGCCAACCGGAACAATAGGTACACGGACCCTGCGAATACACTACGTTTTGACGCGCTGTGGCGGCAAGTCATTTGTCTAACAACAGAATTCACATATTTATCACACGGGTTGCAGCTATGAATCATAGGCGTTACAGAATAACAAATATTTGATATAAATTGTTTAGTATAAAAAAAGGCCATTGTTCGTTTGTTCCGGGAACGTAAAACTTTTTATTTAATATTAATAAAAATCCGTACAGTAGTGTTTACAGGTAAATCCACTTTATAGAGCACGTTAGGTACATATCTCAGACATACGTTTTGTCTTCCTACTACACTACCAGAGAAAATGTATTATGCAACTCATAGGGGTATTTATGACTTGGAGCAAAATAAATAATATAATTTCCATTATAATATATACCCGATAAACTTCTGCAATTATTACGTTTTCAAAAATATTTATTTTTAATCACCTTTGAATAAATCAAAAAAAAATATATATATAATAATAACAACATAATTTCCGTTGTAACAGATTAGTTGACTAAATTCCTTAACTAAGCAAAAAACGTAAAATAACTATTCACAATATTATTTGCACAAGATGTAAACTATTTCCAGAAGATGTAAAGCACATATTCACCAAAAAATGTTTGTTATTAAGCAATTTTAAAACTGTGATACTAGCAATCAAGTTTTCTAAGACTGCGGACTCCATATACCTAGGTGTTATATTATTATAAATTCTGGTAAGATTAAAAATAAACGTTCTGAATGGCCATGACAGGAAAACTACTTCCTTATGATGCAAAGCACACGTTTACCAATAATGTAATTTTTGAGCAGTTGTAGTATTATTTAATCGGAGAATGCGTATTCATAGGAATTTATTTTCCATTTTAACAGCTAGGTAAGAATAAGTTTAACAACTTGGCATGAGTATCATGAAAATTTATATATTACCAAATTAAAAAAAAAAGAAACTAATAATTCAATTTAGTCATTCAAATTTTTCCATTACGATTCAGTGTTTTTTTTTTTATTTTAATATTTTTATTGTTAGAGCTTCTGTAGTATTACCATGTTTAAATTTATAGATGACAACGTCTCCCTTTGGTTTTCCATTGAGGTTACGCTCATGTTTCGTTGAATCCGTTGCTGGGGAAAGTGGAACGAGAGAAGCAGTCAGAGAAGTGGAAGGAGGCGGAACTCATCACGTCCATGGACGCGAGAAGTACACACTCTCACGCTCATTTCTACGCGCTCATACAGTCTCTACAACACCACCACTACACTTCATTCTCCACTTCATCGTTGTGTTCACTAAATAATAGCCACTTAATTCAGTGCAAACAAAAATGAACGAACGAATGAAACAGAATAAAAAAAATACAAACACAGCCGCTATTGTTATGTGATGTTTGCCTATATATTGTGTACAATAGATTTTCGTAATAATAATAGCAAACATTGATAAACATGTTCGTCAAAAATTACCCGGCCAATGTTTGCTTTGTACTTGTTTTTTTTATTAGTACATTGCAATAAAAATAGATTTAAAACCTAACTTTATTTATGGGGTTACTAAGAACGATAGAATAAACATGGATTAATGATTTTTATTTATTATTTAAGCAAATATCGTGTTTATAAATTTATTGGACTACATTTCGCCAACCTAACAACAGTTTAATATCTGTACCAAATATTTTTTTGATTTGCTACTTTGGGAGTTTTTAAAGTATTTTTAACATCATTAATATAATAACCATAAGACACTTCTAAGTAAACTGAACCGTATTTCGAATTAAATGTCATTTAAATACCTAAATAAATATAAACTATAAATGTATACAGCACAAAAGCACAACGCATGAAGATAGAACGTTGGTTGATAGAACTTTGGTCAGAGCTCAGAGGTTAGAAATCGTTGGCGTATGCACGTTTGTGGTGAAGCATCGAAATAACCGAATGGAACGAAACATACATTAGTATAGAGTTTCATTTTGATAATTCGAAACTAGTAAATGCATTTAACTATCCCTCTCTCTCTCTCTCTCATGTTACAGCTTTCGTCTATTTAGCTCTGCAGATATCAAAGGATCAAAGCGAACTGACGGGCTCTTAGCCATTTGGCCTTCGCGTCACTGTACAGCAGATATACCAACCACCATTCGTAGGATTTTGTTTTGTTAGTCGTGGTTGGATCCAAACTGGACGCTACAACCGTGAGTCCCTCGCAAGGACTTTCTAATACCAAAGGCAACGGTCTACTTGTTTCGTGATCTCGATCACGTGTGCTTTGTCGAACGATATTGGTTATTCTGTATTTACCAAATCTACGCGTCTATATTAGGGAATAAACACAATCTATTCAACAGTTCGAATTTTATTTTATTTAAGTAATTTTTGGTGCTTCAAGTAATAATAACAAACTTACAAAGTGTTGGGGAGAATAACCAGAAGTGTGGCCAACAAATTAAAATATTTCTTCAACTAAAAGAAACTCAGGAACAAGAAATTTTCTTTCTATTGTGGTTTGTTGTTTTTCTGTTTCAATGAGTTCTAATCTATTTTACTGATATGTGAAACTAAGTCTTACAATACAAATATCTATAAATTTATCTGAAGTCTCCAGAAACGGCAGAGGTCTAAATCTTTAACAAACTTGTGCTCACTCTGTCAATCGATTTAACAAAGTTTCGCATGAGGAAAAATAAACCAATTTTCGGTTCATCTGCTTTGAAAAACCAGACGAACAAAGTAATCATTGCTCATTTAAAATGTATTGAATTTTTTTACTTTACGTTTTCTAATGAAAAAGAATTTCTTTCTACGGTTTTACGTATTTCAATAAACATTTGTAGGTTTTTATCCCGAGTTGAAATCCTTCACAATCTTCATTTTCAAAAACAATCATAAGACTAAAATTGACCCAACTGTCGCCATAATATAACAATATCATACTTATCGCTCAGATATTTACCATATCTAGCTAAAGCTAGTTGACCAAATCAAAATTCAATATAAAGATATTCAGTATTCCGCCAAACTGAATTGATTAAACAAAAATACGGCAATATGACCAATGAGCGTATATAAAAGTAAGACAACTAGAAAAACTAAAACAAATGTAATTGCTAAATTTTATTTACAAGGACAATATATTGATTTGCTTAAAGTGGAAAGAACAATCAAGGGTGGAGTGATTTTAGATTGTCCAGATTTTTAATTCAAATTTCTCAAACGATGTTTGCTGCAATATGAACAATTTATAAACATTTAATCTCCGTAACTAACCTTCTACACCATTTCCAAGAGGAATGGGTTCACCAGCTTCTCTTCTCCAGGTAATATTTGGTTCTGGAGATCCATTTGCTGCACAGCGTAGTGTTACATTGGAACCCTCTCGCACTACCATATCTGTGCTAGTAGGATAGTCAAGAATATCTGGTGGTACGACCACTTGTAAAAATCCAACTTGACTCTTCATAGGATCTGTATTGATTTGGCACATATACCAACCACGATCTGATTCCCGTACATCTCGAATATGTAAATACCATGCCCGGTGGTCACTATGTGTTACTCCTATCCGGTGATTCTTCGTGATGACATGATTGTGGATTGTCAGTATTGTTTGAGTATCTACTCGCAGCCATGCTACCTGCAACAAAAGAAGATATATTAAAATTTAGGATTTAGAAATGATAATGTAGAATCAAATTTGTATTATCATTACTTGCTTAGCTGAAATGCCAATAGAGTTCAAGATAAAAAATCTTTAAACATGGAATCAATAAATAATTCAAGATGGAGAATTTTACTTATGATTGGTGCTTAAAAAGAAATAATGAAAGACTCTGTCGTTCTTATTATTTCATATTGCGACGGGCTTGGATAACAGTGACAGTTGCACTGATTTTTTGTCTTTTAACTTTTTCTCGTAGCCAATTGTTTCACAACGAGATTCTTTGTTCTTGTATATTTTCTTTTAAGTTTGTACTGACACAGATACAATTTATTTTCTTATTTATTTTTTTAAAGTCTCTGAAAATTTAGTTTCGTTTAAAAACATAGACAAGGTAATCCTCTTTACTTTCGTCTGCAGTAAATCTGAATAAGCATGATGCTTTTACCGTGTATCTTATCTTTTTTCCGATAGAAAATGAAGTTGCGAAATTCAATCAGAATTAATCCATCAAGTAAATCTTTTTGGTATTGCGTCGTGTTTAAATTTCTGCGAACAAATTCCGCATTAAATAATGAGTATTTCTAAAAGTTTGTAATTCCACTTAAATTGTCAAAATAAATTTCAAAGAATTGAGGTTTCTTTTTAAGGAAACTTTTATTAACTTTATGCAAATAAGCTCGAATGAGACGAGAAAAAAGATTATTTAACCAACTATACGTTGTGTCTTAATTAATTTTATAAGTTTACGGAAGATCAGTCGTATTTATCTATCGCCTTATTCAAAATAAAACATTTGAAATAAAGTGAGAAGCTATTTGCTATACACAACTAAATAGAAATAAAATAACAAATTATATTAAAATAACAATTATACTGAATATATTTGAAATGTTTTACATTTATTCGAAATGTTGTTCATAAAACAGCACATAACAATTTTTTATAATTTGTAAGCTAATTTTATTCAGACATTACGTAACTTTTCAAGTTAGTTTAGGTTAAATTTGATTAGTATGAACGTTGAACAACAAAATTGCCTACTCCCGGCATAATATCTCTACCAGAAATTTAGGAATGTGTCTTTATATTCACACACATGTCATAGTTTTCAAAAATTTCTCACTTCAGCGATTAGCGAACCAAATCTATCCCCTTCTACTCCGAAATATTCAAAAAACATCCATGCATAACACCCTCCAAATATGTATCCCCGAGCTACTGTGAAGGATAAAAAATAGGTTGGTATATAAATAGACGATTTAGAAAAACATTATTTGCATCTCTATAGAAACTTCTTTATATAGTATTGTAGGATAAATAAATGAAGAATAATTATACTATTTCCGAAAATAATTTTGAATGTCTATATATTTATTTATATGTATAATAAAATTTAATGCAGATAAAAGACTATGTCCGATACATGTATGAGAAAATGCAAATTCAAACTAGCTTTGTAAGTCATTGTCTATTGTTTGAAAGCCCATGGCAAAGTAATGTTGGAGACTGTATCGTGATTTCCATATTTTTGCTATCAGGAAAGCAAGCGCTTTGTAACACACAAGTTTGCTTGGTGAGATCCACCAGTAATCCGCCGGTTATTGTGTTCTAGTTTCTCTGGTTTCTGCGAGCGAACTGCCTTGTATCGCATAGTACAAGTGTTTAACCAAATGCAGCCACACGAACAATGCGTCGGTGAAACTTGTAGCACCCAACGACTATCCCTTGTTGATCACAGCAGGAACTGATTCTGAATAGTAGATATCAAACTAACTTAGGTCTTCTGAACAAATATATTGATTACCAATTTAATACATATTTTTATGAGTTGTCGAACAATTGCGACTGATACTCCAGAATCTACCATTGGAGTACTTAATCATTTTATTAAAATTCTCGTCTATAATTACACTTTTAGTTATAAATATCATACGTAGTATTTTAGAGAGGTAAATATAATAAATTAAATTAAATATATTTTCTAATATTTGGATATAATTTATTACAATAAATTACAATAAAACATCATTTCCAATTACCAAAGCCATAAACCATTTGATTAAGGAGCACAAAAACATTTATCTTGTTCTCCGCACTCTGCAGAATCTGTCACGTCATATTCTGATTTACAAAGTTCTAGACAATATTTGTCGCCTTCAGGATTTTGTGTACAATTTGACTGTGGTAGCACGAAAGCTGAGAAGAAAGCAATAATAATTTAAGATTTTTCGATAGTTAGCAATTATATTATTCAAGAATATATTACCAATATTTTGCACTGACGGAATTAAATTAATCATGACAATTACTAATGTAGATGCGATTATAAATTTATGCATTTTGACCTATATTGGTTTGCCTCAACTAATATACTGATAGTTACAAACAATTGCTTGAGTTTTTATGCCACTAAAAATTAAATATTATAATCTGCATATTCGTAGTTATCTCTCATTGCCAACAATAATACAAATATTATCTATAAATATATAATATAGATTATTTGTTATTAAAAATAGTTTATCGATGCATATACGTATTTAAAAACACTTAACTCAAAATTATACTACCAATTGAAGTAAAGAATTTTTGTATTTAAACTTTATTTTTAGAAAAGCTATCGTTTTATATAATCGTCATTTTAAGGATTCAGGAATCATATTCTTAACTATAATTCTAAATTTTAAAAAAAAATACATTTTTCATTATACCAATTAATTTTCTTTAGTATTATCACTATGTAATAAATAATATCATCGTCATAATACATAAGTGTAAGTTCATAATGGTATGAGGGGGAAAAGAGAAATGACGTATACGGCCTATACAAGCGTTCATACCGCCTACCGCGAAAAAAGTTATATACCATAACAAACACGTGTAGTGTAGTATATGACATTCAAGCTCGAATACAGACCCCTGCCACTAAATTTATACATCATAATATATACAAAGCAAACATCTCATCGTGTATCAAGAGGGGTTACTAGAAGTTATTGTTTGCATCCATTCTTTTTATGGTATTCAACCAATTTAGATGCTTAATACTTCCAAGAGTCATAATACGTATCAGAAAAACTCTTGACACATTTAAAAACAATAATTAAGACTGTTGATTACCTAAAATTAGTATTTTACATAAATATCTTATTTTCCTGGAATTTATAGCTAATATTGAAAATCTGCAGCGTTGCAACCACAGTGAACAGTAATAGAGGATAATTGGAATTTTAAGCTAAATAATATATCATTTAAATTGATCTACACAGGAAAATGATCCTCTAATAATGTTCTTTGTTCGTAAAATAACTGATAGTACATATTGGCTATCAATTTTGCAAAAATAAAATATTTATGTAATATAACAAATTTTGGTAAATACCATCATTAATATCTTCTGTATTAAACATAACCTCATGCAGGTCCTTATAAAATTGCTATCAAGTAAGTTGATGATAAATTTTGGTTAATTGTGTTACTGGCATAATTTGATGCTATAAATATTCGTTACCTTATTGTTTTTGATGTAAATAAACTGTATTTCAAACAAGTAAGATTAACGAAGCCGAAAATTGCCAATGGAAATATTTGCTAACAAAGTAACAGTTTAAAGTGTTTTCCGTAAGCGGTAATATTGTTATCACACTTAGAAAAAAATTATTACCATAGTTAAGAATTTTCCTAATAATGTCTGTTGCGGCAATTAGTTTTTATTAACTGCAACAATATTTATTTGCGTTTATAAGCGATATGCAAATTTATATTTACTACAGATATAAACATATTAACTGTTCATATCTGTGAGGTTATAATAAGCTTATTTCTTATTTGTATACCTGTTCTAAAATAAATTTTCTAAGTGTAATGTTTTTTTTTATTCTATAATTAGTAGTAACCGTAGATAATAATCTTTCTCACAAAACAGAATATGATTACGTCATAACATTAGCCTCCATAAACTATATTTAGTTAAAATACAGACATGTACTAAATATTCTATTCAAATACCATATGTTAAAATGAATAAATTTAACAATAATGATATCATATATGTACACAATTTCAATGGAATTGACTGACCGTTATTGTTTTTATAATGTGAATAACCTCAACTATAGTAATGTGCTTAATTTATGTATATAATACAAAACTGTCAAATTTCAATTGTATAATTATAAATGAACCGCAACATTTATACGGTTGAGTGATAATTTATATCCGTGAACAATAACAATATCGTGTTTGTCGAAAATAGATTTTTATAATCAGAATGACAAATTCCAGCGATATTCAGCTTGGTTTTCAGCGCTAAATTCAACGGTGACAGTGATGTCACCTCATAGTAGGCTTCTTCATTCTAGCGAATGAATCACGTAGGCTTTCGTGGAGAGAACGCTCGACTGACACTCAAATCTACTTTTTGCCAGGCTAGCCCGCAGAGTCCTTTTAATGGAAATTAGATTTTGTATCTCGTTGTGTGTGCCAAGATTTTGTATACATATCACTCTTTAACATAGATTCTTTTACAGATTTACTATATTGTGTGAATGTTATTTTGATTTTTTTTCTTCTTTTTTTTGAACGATAAATCTTGAAAATGCTTACAGGAGAATTCTTGGAGCGGTGTGATCGAAGATAAGTCTAGATAAGCTCAAATACGTGTATTCATCAAGTAAAATATATATATATCTGGAATGATTTTTTTACACAAACATATATACATATGTATATTTCACTTTATTTTATTCTATTTAAGTTAGTTAGGATTTTAAACTATCAAATAGGCAATATTCTCCGCGTAAATATGTAATTGATGTCTACAGTATTGTCAGTAGGGATAATGAAAATATCTACGTCATAATATAAAATTGTAAATGCATTGTGCTATGAGAGGAACTAGGGAAAATAACATATACACGCGTCATACCACCTACCGCGAATGCCATAAAAATAAACACGTGTAGTGCAGTATATGACATTCAAGCTCGAACGCAGACCCCAACACTTAATATATACATCATAATATATACAAAGAAAATGTCTCATCATGCATCAAGAAGGGTTCGTTGAAGTTATTGTTTGCATCTACTCTGTTTATGATGCTCAAATCAATTTATTTTTAACTGCTTCAGAGCCATAATATAGTAAGAATTCAACCTCCGCGTTGGTTATTCCTATGTGAAGGGCTAACTAAAAAGTTACTGTATACGATACTCTTCATGTTGAGTGTAGTTTTAGAAAATGCGTTGAGTAAAAATATAATTTAATTCAAAATAAAACAAATTTGACTTGCAGTTATAATAATATAGAAAATATATAAATATTTCACCAAAACTATTAAAAGTAAAACTCTGAACTATCATGGAAATTATCGCGTATGCAACTTCATTACGGTCATTTACTGGTGCATATGACATTCATCCCCTAGACTTTTGCAAATTATGCCTAAATGCAAAAATATATTTATGTGTACTATAAGTATTTATTGCAGTTTCGCATGTAGAAAGTAGGATTTTTTATTTTATTTATTTTTATTTGTTTTTAAATAAATAATATATACGTTCTTTTTTCAGACAAAAATTAATAAATTACATTTGTAAGAATACCTGCATGCATTTACTTTGGCGGCAAATTAATTTAAAACTATTTTATAAATTAAGAGATATAATAAAGTTCTATTGTTTACTTTACTTTTCGTCAACAAAATACGAGAATACATTTCATGTAATACGTCAACACAAACTGAAAGCGTTCATAAGTGCTTAATTATTAATCATTGCTGTAAATAATATTTCATATATTTTAATTATTGTAAAAGTTTACTTGGTACATCAAAACATATTGTAAATCAGTTTTGAACCTACATTGATCCGTGCTACAGTGTCACCATCAACATAATTGAGTATTTGTGTTCGTGTTTGCTACGAAACAACAGCAGTGGTGTTGTATCCCAATTATCTGGTGGGACTGCGCCCCATTTTGGTATATTAGTTGGAGGGGACTTTGCCCCTTCGCTAATTGTCCCGCGGACACTTTACATAAAACATTTTTACTTTAAATACGAAGTAATTAGTAATTATTTTTTTATCTGAATATATTGATAGAAATATGTTTTTTTTTTTCGATATATGTCTGTGTGTGCGCATAAACGTGATAGTGCATAGGTATATGTATTAATTATATGGATAATAATTTTATGTGAGCGCATTCAAATACTGAATTAACACCAAAGGTTAAAAAACATTGTAATTTTATTAGAATCAATTAAATAATATGCTCCATAGTAATAAAGGTGTATCTAACACCGTATTACTACTTTTAAAAGCTAAATAATTATTTATATATGTATATATAAAAATTTCCAAAATATAATATCTTTTAATTTGTAAATGTTTATCAGGTATGATACAAATGTCCCAATTAGCGATAAAAACCCAATTTGGTTAGTCAAAAAATATTACGTGATTAATAGCGCTTATTTTTTTACATAATAGTGGTTTCATAAAAATTGCGATTATTGGCCATTACCATAAATTGTATGTAATATAAGTGTAAATACAAATAATTATTTATGATAACAAATAAGTAATTTGGACTGATAAAACGCCATATATAGAGAATTCTAAACCTGTATAACTGCAAAAGTTTCTCGAATTCATACTTATTAACAAAATGGCAAAAATGGTTCTCGTAGTTCTGTTTATAGCAGTAATTATAACAAATATTAGTCCAATTTGTAATTTTAGTAAGAAAATCAATATTTATATATAGCACAAATAATCATAATATAATTTTTAGATTTCGCCACTGATTTAGTGAATTGTACGAAAAGTGCAAGTGGGAATAAATTATGCAATATTTCATGCAATGAATTTCAAGATACTGGACGATGCGGAGATGATGGATATTGTACGTGCGATTTTTAATTAATTATTATGCTTTTAGAGTATAGAAAAAAAAAGTAATATATTATAATTGCATCAGCCTTATTTATATATTTTATAATCACTATGAAATGTCTTATAGTAAAAATACATTCAAATAAAATGCAATAAAATTTTATTTAGTTTCACTTCATGAGATACTTCACGCTTACTGTTTAGTTTAGAATATGTTGTAAACGGTAGTCAAAGTATGGCCTGTTGCTCAACCGCTGTTAAGGAAAGTAGTCGAGAGAAATTTGTTCTATAGTTTATTCCGAATCACATAGATATTGTGCAACGTGATCAAAAATTCTCGTATGAATGAAAAATTCTACGTAACGTCATTAACTATTTAGCATAACTCAACTCATAAAACAGCTGATAAACCAAGGAATGAGTGAAACAATAACTAAATTAAAACGTATGGTTATTATTTTCATTTTACAATATTTTGATATTCAAACAATGATAACTATTTAATATTTTGAAATAAAAGAACTATATATTGGTTTAAAAAAACAACTTAAAATCATTGCTTGTGCACAAAATAATTCCCATAATTCCAAGGTTTCATTATGCAAGATTTGTAATCGTTCGCTCCTAATAATAGTACTTTTATCCTAAAACTAAATGAACGCGACGCAGTATCGCGTTGTTTATTTTTTTACTGATCAACTTTCGAGGTTAACCCTGGTTGCGTGCATTATATCATGTACTGCACTTGGTGCAATACAAGTGCATGTTAACGAAAAACGATATCAGTAACCAGTAAAATAATATGTCTATTAACGATCACGATTGTAATAAGATTTTTGTATTCCAAATTGAACGCTATTAGAAAAATATCATTTGAAAACTTATTTTACAACAACAATCGTTACTCTTATGCTATTTTTAATAGTATAATTGAAATCTCAGTACATTATTTAAGTTAAATTTGAAATGAATGTTGTAATAACTATACTGTAGCGCATGTTTATGATGTGATCAAGATACCCGTCGGTAAAAAAAAGTAATTTTACTTAATTTATACAGCATACAAACACTGACAAATTAAAAATAAAGTTATGTCTTTTTTAGAGCGTGCAAATATGCTGTCTGTCGCAAAATAGTGCAAAATGAGACGCCGGAAATGTTAACTATTTATGATAGACGTCGCTCGTCGTAGGGGAAAAAATCTTGAACACATTCCTACTCAACGTTGCAAAAGGTAAATTAGGTAAGTTTCTGTGCGTATCTAGAAAATTTATATGAAAACCTTGATAAATTTTAATTAAATTTAGAATTACCTGATTATAAAAAGTACTAATTTGCGCGTGACGCGTACAAACCTCTTGCGTTACTTGGGTTCATTATTGAGTGTCTCACTGTTCGTTTCATTGGTGCATACTTGGAGGGCTGCCCCAAAATTATTCACTGTAATTAAAAGCCGAAACAGATTTTTCGCTCGTCGTACAATTTTTTACTGCAAAATATATTTCTAATAATTTTAATGAAATTAAATAAATAGAAGCAATTTGTATTTTTCTAATTAATAAATGTGCTGTGTATTTAGGAGTATTAAGTACATCACGAAACCTAAAATTGGCTAAAACCAAATAAAAAAAGATATATATATATATATATATATATATATATATATTATATATATATATATATATGAAACTATAATATCGAGAACATACAGCAATATTAAACTCAGACTACGACTACATGAAGTGTATTAAGTATCAAGTATGAATCCCATCAATAGGGTTCCTAGTACTGCATATCATATATCAAACTACATAATATTTCTATTTGCAATTTGGAAAAAGCGTGATAATAGCAACTAAATCAGTTGAGAAGAACGGCGAGTTGCATGTACTTAGGCGTTATATTATTCATATGAAGTGTAAATCATGATACTATATGTTCGAAATATATCATAAGAAGGAAATTTACTTCAAAAAGATGTAGGGCGCATATTTACTATAAATATTGTTGCTATGCAATTGTTGCAGTTATAAATATTTAACTTAATAATTCAAATGTAAACACCCGGGATATATTACTAATTAAATATATAAAACAATTAATTCTAGTTCTAGAATTTGAACACTTACATATTTTATAGAGTAGACAGAAGAACTAACTTTAATTTAAGAGAATCTCTGTTGATTCAGTATCCATCATAGAAGTTTAAATACATCAAAATGTAGTTTATATAGACTTAAATATACATCAGCAAGTTTGGCGTGCGAAGTGGAATCGTTAAACTGAATCAAATTAATAATACTGAAAGTTTCAAGTTTTCACACAATATAATTGCTTTAACTTAAAACAAAGCAGTAAATATGAACACTCAACACGTCACCACTTCACGTCCGGGAATTGCATTTACGAAAATGTGATGATAATGATCTAATAATTAAACTTGAGTCACTCATCTTATCGTATTTCAGTAGCACTTCAACGTATACTTATACAAGTCTCTCAAGACTAAGGCGGTATTTAAATTATTTTCAAATTCCAATTATAATTAATTGTAATATATTAATTTTTAAGACTTTTAGCCGTTTTCCATACACCAAACAAATTTGTCTATATTGTAACTTTTGTTATATACTATACACTTTAAGCCTTTCACTATGTGATGATTAAACCGGTGTTTAAAATAAATTTGTAATTAAATTAGCTAATTATTTTTTAATTTGTTAAAAAAAAATATTAAATATTATAATATAATTATGCAAAGGATTTTTAATTATAAATAAGAATGTATATATTCACAAACTACATTTTCTTTTGCAAATAAAAAAGTATAAGTTGTGCAACGATATTGTTACGGAAGTGTAAACAAGAATGAAATTGTGCTTCATGGATACTTATTTTATAAACTTCATACACTATGCAGTGGCGGCTCAACACAACTTTTGTTTAAAATCCATAGGTATATAATTATATTCTGCAAAATTTAGAATTTCTATTACCAGAAAATGAATTTCTCGTATAACTAAATAAGTAAAATGAATAGCCAAACGGCTTACCATATCTTTGCTTCACACATTTCAACTCTCTACAATTAATATTATTGATTAAATAATTTTATTTGAATTACCTTAAACGTAGCTAAATCCTCTACGACGCATTCAATAATCGCTTCTCTTCCGACTGGTATTGTGACATTTCCAATTGGCCCACCAAACCTGGGATTATCTGAAACAGAAAAACAATCCTTCAATAGCATTACTAAAAATCCCGGAGACATCAGAATCATCGAGACAACCATTATGCTTTGAAATCAAAATGAATGGCTACATAAGTGCCTAATATAATGCAAGGGGAAACACCGAACAGAATGAAGAATCAAAGTGCCCATGACATTTTATTCACGAGCCAAATGATATTGAAATATCTTTACAGAATAATAATGTCACCCTTGGTACATTTAACATCGGCGTAACAACAGAAATCTAAATGTCACCAGAGACAATTACATCTCACATTTAAGACTGAGAAATCGATTGGTTGAACGAAGCCATCGCATTTTAGAGACTACAAGGAAAGAGTAGATATTATATAGATGAACAAGTTAGAAACTACAATATGATTGTCATTGACACATTTCGTTTTATTATATATATTTTTTTTATATTCATACTTTCATATTGAAAACGCTTTGAACAGCAAATAACAAAATTTGCTTTGGAACAATTGGTCCATTCAAGTTAATAAAACGCTATAAATTATATGAGATGCATTAGCAAGATAAAAGAAAGGTTTTTCATAAAGTTTGAGAAGACGCGAGGGAGATTGTAGAATGAGAAGGCAACTGACAGGCGAAGACGGTGAAGAAGAGAATGAACTCTTTCAATTGCACAATATGAATCCGTGCATTCTCGCACAGCAGCATTCACGAACTATGTTCTATTCAACGTTTGTTATCGCTGCATATACACTCTTATCAAGTAACCAATGAAATACAGACTACAAAGAAAAAACATCAAATGACACAAAACAAACATCTACTTGTATAAAGTAATTTTATAAAAAGTTTAAGGGCGAAATAAATCTAATTTTGTCATAATTTTCTCAAAAACTACTCATTTATAGAACGATTAATCACAGCGCATGTATATGAGTGCAATGCAAAAAATGATACAATCTTCAAAACAAATTCATAATTTTGCGATTTAATAAAAAAAAATATTCTTTTTTAAATTTACATCGCTTTTTAACAATGAACTACAAAAAATACAGAATAAATTGGTTCGAAATAAAATAACCATAATTTAATAGAATATAATGTTTTGTATAAACACATGTATGTACACATACATACATGATTAATTAGCATAGTTTCGAAAGGCAACGAAGTACGCTTCAGAAGGAATTCTATCAGATTCGTTAGCCAGTGTGTTTATGAGATGAATTTTAATTTCCTCATTAACAAACAAACACACATACATATTCACGTACTTTCAGTTTACAGCAAAGTAACTGAAACTACTATAACTGTAGGTGAACAACAACATAATAGAAAACTAACACGAACATTATACGTATGTATGTATGTGTGTATGTATGTGTGTATGTATGTATTACTGCTGCTAGAATAACGTATAGGTATACATTGCCGTGTCACTTGCTCCATGAAGTTTATCATATTCCAATTTGCGTGATGAATTATTGTTGCATGATACCGGCTTAGGTGTGAATTAATCATTCGTTAAACAGTACAAAACAAGGCATTGGATTCAAATACCATTTAAAAAAAATATATTTCCAAACTAACCACACAATAATATTTAAATATTCAATCAAAGATTATTTTATGATAAGCAATAATTTAATAAATAAATACCAAAGTAATGATGAATAAATTTAATTAATTTAGGTTATATTAGAAGAAGTTAGGTAAAGTTCAGTTTGTTTGTGTTATATTGAAAAGTAAATATAGTTATATTGAATTATATGTAATTAGGTGAATCAAGAATCTTTGAATTCTTTGGTTGTAGAATATTTCGTATTATATCATTTGAAATTTTGAGCTACTCTTATGCAAACAACATAAAAGTGAAACAGAAGCGAGCACGCTTTAACAAATTAATAAAGTAACGCGATCAGATTTCTACTTTAAGCAGAAGAAATGAATGAACACGGATAGTAGAAAGAGGCGTCGGAGCGAACGACGGCACATCGATTCTCGAAGTCGACAACGACGACGTACAATCGGAAATAGATCCGCGTGAGGATTGGAGGAAGTTCAGGTGGCAGAGGGTGCCACCGCTGGAGATGGTGACCGGTCACGCAAACCATGAATCAATTCGACACCGCTCACTAACCGCACCGACCAACGACCACATGGACGACACGGCGAATATATCTAACGCCACGTTTGTCGTTAAAGCATAGACGGCAACATGATTTGACTTTTAAGGGGTCGCTCGTTTACGAAGAAAGAATGATTGTACAATAAAAAGAATAATGGTTATCTAGTATTTTATATTTATTTAGGCGTTAAATTGAATTATCAGTTATGAGGTGATAATATACACCAACTAGGTACTCTGTTATTATATTCCAAATTTGATGTACGCTTATGTGGTACCGGCAATACGTTCCTTCCATCGGTTCGTTGTAGTGAAAAATCGGGTCGCACAGAATAACAAGTATTTTCTTTTAAGGGGTCGAAAGTCGTTCGGCATCGTGCATCAAGGATTAGGGCATCGAGAATCACGATCGGAGGCCCGTTCTCATTTTATTGTCTGCGTCACGGTAAATTAATGGAAGGAAGTGATTGGCCATTAAGATTCTAAGTCCAAGTGCCCATGCGATGATTATTTCTTTTGTTATTCGCTTATACAGTGATTGAATGTTTTCATTTTGCTTTCTATACGGCGATTTTGCACTTAACACAAATTATTTAAAATAAATATTCGAAAGAAATCGTTTTATTGTAAATAAGATTAAATGTTATTAAAGGGCTTTGTGCTTCACTCCGCTTGATTCTTATTCTAGCAGAATTCATACAGAATTAGATAACTGATAAAACATTGGCGAAAAACTATAATCAATATAGACGGTTATTCTTTTTCTATAATAGTGAAAACTAATAAAAATAACGAAATTTATAATTATTATAAAATATGAAAACAACATCTACAACACTAAGAACAACCATTTTACCTATTAAACCTTTCGTTTTGAAACCTAGTTTACACAACTTTACGAAATACGATTTACAAGAAAAAACTTATATTTTTAAACTATCAAAAAAAGGTTTTAAAATTAAATTTCTAAAGTTTCATTTTATTATTATAGTTCTATAATTTTGACGCAAGCATTTGTCGTATATAGACTAAAATGAAAATAGTTAACTAAATGAATGTCAAAAACAATAAATTGACCCGCGAACTTCCTAGACATGAATTGCCAAAGCAGTCCGTAATTATTACTCTGCTATAATATGGACTGTATTATGTATTTCAATTATTATTGAGTGATGAAGATAAAATAAGTGTAGACAAGCAGAATTAGTTACTTCAGGGGTAATTAATATTCAGACATGATTAATACCAAACAGCGAATTGACAGCAGTACAAAGTGAACCGCTTGTACACCAATTCCCTCGGAAGCAAAACAGTATCATCAGATATGACCTATATACATGATATCTACCTCGTATGCAATACGAAGCGTGCGTATGACAAGAGCGTTACTATTTACTCATTGTTTCATCTACTAAATCCTAGTTTTGATAACTAAAACTAAGCTGCAAGTTTATGCCCTAAATCCAAACGCTCTGTTTTGACAGACGCGATTCAATAATTGGATTGTTTCTTTCAATTAAGACCAGTATTTGTATCGCCAAAAGCTACCATATCTAACATATCTTAAACGCGTACTACCGCACTATTATGAAATATATAATAAACTTCTAAATGATATATAATAGATGTATATTTTATTTAAGGGAATTACTTCATTATTAGTAATTAATAATACTGTTTAGTTACTCGAATTTTAGGTGTAAATATTTAAAGATTTTCTTACACAAAAACATGCTTTTCACCGAAATTATTAACGTTGCAATAGCGCTATATTTGAAGAAAAATATGTTTTCAGTATTTCGAATTAAATCAAGTTTAAAATTACATTTTCGTATGAGACGAAAAGGAAAACTTTGTGATATAAGTTAATAAATTATTTCACAAATGAAAACATGTATGAATTCGGCCAAAATTGAATATGTTTTAATTATTATTATTATCATGAAAGGGTCAAGCTTGATAAATATAAAATAAATACCAACAAAAGAATCTAATGAAAAGGGTTGCTTCATCATGATACGTTACCTCGAATAGAATTGAAAACCTGCGCGGATTATTTCAATATGTTGAAAATGATATGAGCTCACAAGCGTGGGAAAACAAAGCCTAACAAACAGATAAGCTTGTGGCGAAACGAAAGAGAAACAAGGAAAACGATGAGAGAACGGATTGCAATTAAGTAAACTAAACATTGATACCATTATGTAGGCGAACTCTTTAGTCAAGTTTTAATTGAGGCGAAATCAGACCACATAAAAGTAATTTCGCTGTTTTGCCGTGCGCTCTGTCTATCCTGTTTGATTTTAGCACTCCTTGTTTTGGGGTCCTGCTCTTCATTCTCAAGTGGTTCATTAGCAATGCAAGTCAGCTAATGGAGAAAGACGCCGAGGCCGAACGCACGGCGCGGGTTTTGAAGCTTCAATGAAGTTTTGCTTATATTAGAAATACTTTATAAGGGGCTCTTACATCTGTTTGTCTTTTACATTCCTTTGTAAGTGCCAGCTCGTGACGCGGAATTCTATTAGCCACTTCCGTCAGTAGTCATCCTCTTCGCTATATACGCCGATGCAAGTGTATCCGCTTCTGCAACACCGGCAAATAAAAAGTAACAAGTCGATATTGCTATTCCCGTTTCAAACTGTTTCTCGTTTTATTATGCGAACAATAAATCGGAATAAAATAGATTCGATACCACCTCCAGCAGAATAAAACTCCAGTTTTCTTGTTTTTACATATGTTTAAAATGTGAATTGCCACGAGGAGACTCTTGTTTGATATGGTCCCATAAAAGCAATATACAAATGGCAAATTCCATAAAAACAAGTCCAAATGAGTGAAACGACTGGATCAAATGAGCGACAGCTTCAAAAGACTGAAATCCAAAATGTTGAATTTCCAAATGAACGAAAGATCAGCATGAACAACTGTTTCAAATGAGGAAATGGTTAATATTATCAAATGATTTATTTGAGCGAATGTTCCATATGAGCGAGAGGTCCACTTATGCTAATCTTAATCTGTTGGTATATTGTAATATTGTTTTTGGGATTTGGCATTGATTGTCAAAAGTAGAGTGGGTGAGAAAGTGTTTAAAAGGTTAATAAAATATAAAAATATTGTAGCGTTGAAGAATATATTTTTTTAGGTATTTATTTGAAATCTAACAAAATCCGGTTATGATAATTAATGATATGGTATAAATGAATAATTATGTTTTCTGGAATTTAAAAAAAAATTAACTGTAGCATAATTTCTCTCATATATACGTACTATATGTAAGACAGTTCGAGCGAAACTTTGCTGATATGTTTTGGTTGGAATTATTATTGAAATTAATAAATTTTAAAATATTTTCAAGTAATGCGTTGTTTGTATGAAGTACTAGAATTACACTGAAGTACAACCAACTTTTGAATTTTAAAGTGGTGCGTGGTAGAAAAAGCTTTAAAGCCACTGGTTTGCGCCTTGAAACAAAAACGTGGAGCTACAAAATAAATTAAAAATTTCAAAAAATATTTGCGATACAAACATTCTAAGCGTAAGTATTTACGATTTTCCTTATGAAAATAATATAGATCTGAAAAAATAAAAATAAAGAACGGTCCCGAGGATACGAAGCTTTTACAATGATGGCAATTACGCGTAAATATTTTTCTTAAAATAAATATTATTTCTCTCTTATGAAAATAATTGTTTCTAGATCGACTAATTTATAAAGTAGAATATTACATTGATCGTAGTGTATGAATACGCGTATTGACTTTATCATCTAAGTGCGTATTAGGAAGCATGAACGATAGACCGACTCCATTTTCATCGACATCAGATTTATGTGAGCATTTAATGGATATTGCGGATATATTTACTATACAATTTTTTTATTTCTTCCCCGATCCATTTTATGTGATATCGACGGATCTTAAGCAACAATAGACATTTGATATGTGTGCAGACATGTCAGATGTGTAAAGAAAAATGAGATTTAATGGCGGATGGACCCGTTGACGTTGTAGATTGGTTGCGCGCAGAGGTGAAAAATGAAGCCAAAAACGATGGACTGCGCCGTGCAGTGATGGATTGGCGTGTAAGGAACTTGTGTATATAACCGGGAGCTCGTCTGCCCCACCTGACAAATAACCCAACAACTACCTACATATATACGTTTCACGTCTATTGGTATCAAAACACTACTTGCTTCTCCCCCTAGCTTTCATGCTAACGGATCACGTCATTTTTGCAATTTTAATGCACCCCATATATACAACGAGAACGTGTGCATCGCGTTAGAACATCAGTTGATTAATTTTTACTCTGTCCTTATTTTAAATGTTTATCTAGTAAAATTCTATGCTATATATGCATATATAGAGTGGATTAGTTTATATTTTATAGTCGCTATGAAATTACTGTTATTTCAGTGCCACTTCTAATTATTTTTCAAAAAAGATATTTTGACTTAAATTTACATAACTGCCATATAAAATATGATTCATATTCGATTTTGTTAATTTTAACCAATAGATTTAAATATAATTGAAAATCAGACAATTTGTATATAAAATTTATAAAATATACTACATTCACTAAATCGCCAGGACGTTTTTCTTTACAATAAATAATATATTTTATAGTTTACGGCAATGTTAGATAACCTAATGAATGCTTGCAAATATCCCCGTGCTATACAGACTAACTGACTTCTCGTTTTATTAAAAATATGTCGGTGTAAACAGTTTTTTTGTATGTTTGTTAAGCAAATAAAAAATTACATATATATTTTTATGCTTGATTAACTACCAATTATATATTTCTATCAAAGAAGTTTGTTTATTTAGTTTTTATATTTTATTTGAATAAAAAAATAAAATGGGCAATTAAAATCAATCTTTATATAATTTATATAACTGCTGACATTAAAGCAGTCAAAGAAATCTTTATTTTGAAATCATATTTATCTGATATAGTATTTCGTCAAAGTATACATAAAGCGCTATTGACCAAGCAATCTAAACAGCCGCTCAAATACCTTTGGCTGACCCTTTGTTCTACATAACGGCGTAATTAAGCCAGAATACTCATTTACTATGTGTTATATATAAATATATATATATATATATATATATATATATATATATATATCGCTAGTCATAAATAAAATTTGATTTCATTTAAATCCATTCAGAATTTTTACTCGCAATCACGAGAGTATCCGAAAGTATTTGAGCAGGCCACGGTAGAAGAATCGCTTTGTTAGTAAGCAAAGAAAATCAAATTTTCCAATTACTCGACGAAGCAAGGCACGGCACTCGGCACAGCAACTCGCAAGCTGGGAATCTGTTAGGTTTGTAATCAATGCTAAAGGAAGAAGCGTTGACTTGTACAATTAGCCAATCGAATTACATTCCATTCTGTACGCGATTACACTTAACTTCGCACTACACATTAGGAGATCAAACAGATGACAAAGTGTCTAATCGCTATTCAACATATCCTAACTTATAATACATCTGCATATATTATACTCAACAGTACAATTGGAACAAGAAATATAATATATCATCATTAATCAGGAAATTGAATGAAATTCTCTATATAAATATAAAAGTAGTTTAAACATATTTACAAGTTATGTTGGACAGTTACCGGATAAAGTTCCTGATATATAAACAGTCCATCTTTTCCCTTTTTATTTTTCCCATTCGTTCGGTGATTTTTTCCACATTCGGACTTCATATTCGATGCCATAAATCAAGAGTACGAGCGCTCGGTGAAAAATGAAATCACACGGTGGATTTGTTCGGGAAAACTCGATGATATTGCTTGATGAATGCTTTAATATTGTGGATAGTTCTCATTGCAGATTCACGGTAATGTTCTCGACCGTATTTCTATACCACACACGTACTGTTTATGCTTTCTGATCCAAATCACCCTGATTAAATCTTTATTAAATATATATAAATATATACTATAACTACCTTACGATTAACAACTCTAATTCCACTACGTACAATTGAAATTATTATAGTGTGCATACTCGTTATTTTAAGTTTAAATTTATAGTTATTGATCAAAATTTACTTAAATCTGTTACTTATAAATGGTTTAAGGATAGGAAACAACTGTACTGTTATAAAAATCTTTTTGATTATTCAATAAATTTTTTGGATGATTGAGTTGTCATAGGATCCTTTTATATATTAATTTAATTACTATGCTATAACACAAACATGTACTCGTTATATGAGCACACAATGACCAGTGCCTTCAACCTATAATATAAGGTAAACGTCCAGTGGTGATGATATACCTACACGCGTCAAACAAATATTTGTGAACAGTACTCCACTTAAATATTTACAGTTATTAAGTGATTAGAACTTTGCATCACTCGTCACGCTTTTCCAATTTAAACAAACATAGTAGCGTTATTTATCAACCTCATATAGTGTAAATATGCGATCGAAGTTTCACTCTACAAAATCAGCATCACTTAATTTCAAAATACGATTTGTCTCAAAATTCATGTATTTTAATTAATTATAGTTAAATTACTTTAACAATCTTTCCTAAATTCTGTAAATTGCATTGTAAATAATGTAATTAGAATCATATTTGATAAAAAAAGTTGATAATAATATTAAATATCTGGAGTGGCCCGCACTAGATTTTCTTATACGTTAGAGTAAACATGCACTTCTGGTTTGAATATTCTTTTCAAAAATAAGAGGTTTTCTTGCGAACTATAAACAAATCTTAAATAAAGCGAAAGAAGTGTATAAGAATAGAATTGAATGGTGAAAGATTGTTAAGATATGAATGTAAAGGGTTTTCTGCTACCTCATATGTTGGGAATAGACATTAAGTTATGAATATATGATTATAGTTTTGGCAGTTTTGGCTGTAGAGTGTTCACACACACATATACACACGCAGAGACACACAGAGACTGCTTTTCGAAAATAGACATACTCGATTCAAAGATGGTCAAAAGCTGCATATCCGTTAAAATCTCGAGTTCGACAAGTTTCATTATTATAATACTTCCTTACATACATTCGTATAAAAAAGGAAGAATATATAATATTTTTACTTCTTTAAGCGAAGTATAAGTAAATATCTATACAAATTTCTTATTCTTTCTTTTAACGAAAAAAATTCTTTTTAAACAAAAATTAGTATCGATTTTCTTTTAATCAGTTTATTACAATTTTCAAGCGCAATTATGCCACATAATAGAGTTTTAGCAATGACAAATTTTACAGAGTATTCATTAAAGGTATTAAAACATATTTTTATTATCTTTTGGTTACGTACAAAGAGGATACAATACAACAGCATCTCTCTAATGCAACTGTATAATAAAAAAAATTGCATAATAAATCTCATAGATGATTTGTACATTTTTAACTACTGGTTTAAAATAGACTAATCCTTATAACCGATTATTTAAAAATAGTGAATTTTAACGTATACTTTATCAGTGTAAATATTTGATTAGTATTATCATAAAAAGTAAAAGCAATTTTTGGAAATACTAATGAATAATATTTGCTCACCACTTAAATTGAAAATGAAATATAAAAGCAATACAGAAAAATATTTCCAAAATCATCGCTTTGTGCAGGTACACAAACAATTTGTTTTCAAACAGATTTTTAATTTTCAGCGTTTTCAAATATTTCATGTATATATTTTTGGTTAACCCTATTACACTCTCTGGTGTAACATAAATTTTATATGTATTGATTTCGCATTTTCCCGACACGTTTTCCCCCAACCAAATACATATATTGAGAAGATTACTGTATTAACGCTTTTTCAATCTATTGGGAAGGAAATTGAATTATGTTTCTAAATTATTAAAATAATATTGTTATTATTTATATTTTATATAATACTACCAAAAGAAAAGAAATTTAAATAAAATTAATTAAACTGGATAATTTCAATTAAATTAAATTTCATCTGCAGTGTCTTGTACTGGACTTTCTTATAGGTAGTCAAATGAAATTAAAACCTTACAAGAAAGTTTTGAACAAATTATATTTCTGAGTTATTCATTAAAATAATATATAAATAACAATAAAAAAACCGTATTTTTTATTCTTCGTATAATATTTGTTGAAAAGAATAGTTTATTTATAGAACTATTCATAATTAGAAAAGCACCCCAAGAGTTTTAATTTTGTTTGGTTTTTAGTATTGCTTTTTTTGCTAGTACGGATTCAGGTTGATGATATAATCAAACTCATGTATCACGGGAATGTGTACCTATACAGGTCCATATTAGGTATCCAAACAACGTGTACGTACGTATATACAACGAGCAATATATACAGTCGAATGGCCTACAGGGCAAGCCAAAAGCATATCAGTCTGTGGTCATTGTGACAAACAACTATGACACTAACATCCAGACAATAACCGATTTCATTCCCTGCACCATGAAACACAAACACATACTCTAACACACCGTGAGCACACACATTGACGGTAAATTGTTGAACATACATATCATACGAGCGTTCATATAATCTACTATGATGGCATCTGTTACATACGACCAAGCCGCTGGTTTAGTTAGTGACGCCTAACTAACATACTGCTGCTTCGCGTTAATAGGGCACACGTCGTTACTTTGATTCTATTATTAGAAATGCAGTTTGATTATCGGTGCATAACTGCTAATCATTTCATAAGGCTGGTTGGTTGATTCAGAGGGGAGTTCATAATTATAATTTAATCTAGTGTATGGAATGACAAGCGACCTGTTTGCTGTCTTAAAAGTATATTGCATTGTTCAGAACGTACAAACTTTTAAAGTTGTCAAGGTTATGTTTTGTGACACCTGCTTTCTGTTGATATTACAGTTTGAAACTAAAGAATAGGCATCGCTTTGTTGGCGAAACTTTTAGAAGTAACCAAGTCATAAAAACGTTACGATAACGTGTCGGCTGTAGTAAATTAAGTTTCTTTCGCCGCTTGTATCATAAAAACATTTATATACCTTACATATCACATAAATAAGCTGTATCATGTATTAATTTACTGGAACAACTCACATTATTGTTTGTGAAGGTTTTTAAGAGTATTGTCACAGTCACACTGGCGTGCTGGATGAACACTATCGTGCTTCTACCTAAAAAGTCTTCAGTTAAGGTGAACATCGTGGCTTGCAAATGAAAATTTAAAAAATACCATTCGATGTGTATTTGCATAAAAAATGCCTGGTAAAAATTTCATTTATTTTGATCTTGTATTAATGGAAAAACAAAACTATGAAAAAGTGCCTATTTTGGGGGTTTTAATTTTTATCTCCAATAATACTAGTTAAAAATAAATGAAATTTTTACCATGCATTTTAAATGTAAATACACATCGAATAACTTTTTTTTTTAATTCAAACTTCCAAAATAGGCATTTTTTCATAGTTTTTATTTTATTTTTCTCCATTAATACAAGATCAAAATAAATAAAAAATTGACCAGGCATTTTTTATGCAAATTCACATCGAATGGTATTTTTACTTTCTTTTACGAAGTAATAAGTAAGTATTGTAATCACGAAAAAAAAATTTCTCGAAATTTTTACGGAAATACATCTTTTGACCTTCCCTGAATTGAGTCTGACTATTTTTGGAATGACGTCTGTGTCTGTGTGTGTGGCTGTGTGTAAGCGCTCTACAGCCTACACCGTTGAAGATAAAATTATGAAACTTTAAACTTAAGATTTGTATATGCCTGGGGCGAAAACCTCCTATTTTTGAAAAGCATATTCAAACCGGAAGTGCATGTTTACTTAAGACTTTTTTTGCAATTTCTGCAATACCTCTGAAACGGCTATACTTGCAGTAAAAATAGTTAGAATAACATTGAAAGATATTAGTATTCTGCACAACTTTTGTTTGAAACATTTCTTCAAAAAGTACCAGTTACAAGATCTTATCTTATTGATATTGCCATAGTTACGTAGGTATGGGAAATCATATATAATAAATCGCATCTACTATGCATGTCAATTGTTTTAAATATTCCAATATTTTGACATTTAAAATTTATTGCCAGTGTCACAAATAAGTTTAGTGAAAAACCGTTACAAAGGTAAGTTAATAATTTAAAATATTATATATAAATATTTTCTCTGGTTTAAAGTCAATTTGAAAACTAAAAAATGCCCGGCCATAATAATTTTAATAATATGTAATGAACAATAATATTTTCTTTATACTACTATAAAATCCAACATTTAAAATCTGAAATACATATGCTTTCTTTGGAAATCTGACAATAAACTAACTTTACACTTTTATTGGACAATGAATGAAAATATTTTCTTGAAATTTTAACATTTTATTTTTTTACTTATATACTATCAAATCTAAATATACTGACTACGTAAAAGAAAGTTTAGGGCCAACACATGGCCGATATTTTAATTTTCATTTGCAAGGCGCGATGTTTTTCTAAACGAGCCTGATGGTTTACCTTAAATGTATATATTATGTACATACGTATATGGTCACACTGTGTGACTTAGACATGTCAACATGATAATATTGCATATTTTATCAGTTGAAACTACTAAAGGGATTCCTCACAAGCTATAAAAGTGATGTTTACATAAAGCGATGGCAAATACTTGTTTATAAATTATGTATACCCCAAAGAAGGTAATATTTTTTAATGTTTATTATATAATTTTACTTGTAACTAAAAAGGGATATAATTAAATAAACTACTCGGTTGATCCTTGTACTATTTTTCTTAATAAAGAACATATAAATCAATATTGTCCTTTTTAAATAGTATAACTCTTATGAACAAGCTTGCTGTACGGTCTTCTTCGCTCCACCTACTGATTGATCAGTTTAGTAATACTGAAAAATTAATGTCATTATGGTGACTTTTAATTTAGACAACTAATTTTAGAAAGAGATAGTTTGGTTGAAAATAGTAATAAACTAATTTCTCGCTAATACTTTCTTTGTGTGATAAACTAAACAAAACAATATGCGTGAATACAACAATAAACAAGTACTACGGCTATTTTTCCCAGTATAGGATACTGGCCTATATGTTTAAGAATAATAATAATTTATTGTTTTCACAACGTTGTTTTTTAAAAACTAAAACCTCATAATTTAATTTGCAGAAATGCAAAAGTCTTGTTTTCATTATCCACGTATACAAACGTATTTCAAAACTACACAGTAAAAATTCCTGATGGTAATAAACGTAATAGAATACGAACGATTGCTTTAGAAATATGTTCAACTATAATTTAGTACTTGAAACTTAACATAACTACATACATACATACATATATATACATAGTGAGATTGCATTTTTTAAAAGTTATAAACCAACATAAAAATTTAGTGTTTTTTAGTTCAGGCACGTTAGGTGAGGTAGAAGTCATTACACTTCATACTTAAAATCGTAAAAAGCTGGATTTTTAATTAGTGCGCTGGAGGAAAATTAGTTTTATCGTGCATCCCTTAAACTTCATTAAATGATGCCGCGCTCCAGGCATACGTAACATGAAAATTTGTTGGTTGGAAAAACAAACTGCGCTATTTTTAAACTCAGAATATTTATTTAGGTATCTTGTATTAAAACAACCACTTTAGCTTTCCGTACTTATTATTTTCAGAATATATGCTTCTTTCATAAAATTAATAAGTTTATAATATTTCTCATGTCGTCACTGTTAAGAAAAAAAATTCTGTCACTTTATACCAAATTGTTTAGTTTTATAAAATTCTGCTGAATTATACAGATATGATTTTTTTATTACATGACCATAAACTATATTTTAATAATAATTGTGATGCGTAATAATTCATTTACCTAATTTAAATGTCACGTTAGAGGCTTTTCTGAACAACGTTATTAATTATATTTATTCCAAGTGCCGCAGGCAATTTTTTCTTTGATAGTTCAATGTTTTGTAGTTATTCATATAATTTATTTAAATGTAAAATGTTTTACAAAGAAAAAATTGATGAACCAGAACAAAAAGTACTTATGTACATCAACACCAAATTTACCTGATGTCAGTTAAAATGAAAGTAAAACAAGCAAGTCTGTGATGCAAATGAAGTATAGTTAAAATGATGTAGACGCCGCCAACAAAATACTATAAACCTTAATCTAATCTTCTGGTTGGGTAGCTTAGCTACCATAAGAAATGAAGCCTTATGCGTGCGTGTATAGTGTGTCTTCCTCGCGCGAATGTTGATTGTTGCGTCTTGTGTCGTTGTTTCTGCGAGTGTGGCAAGCGAAAGCACATCAGCGTCCCGGTGGGAAGCGATTGAAACGGGCGCGGTGCTTTTTAAAATCCACGCCGGTGTGATTGCGGTGCCTGGGGCGAACACGCGATCGCTCTCCCGGGACCAAGCGAAGGCGCTTTCGCCCAAGATCGGACTAGAATTGTGTACGCTCACGAACTCAGATAAGATTGTTCTCTTGGCCGGTCCTCCCGGCGCGGCGCTTCCCAAGGGACCTGACGGTGCCAGTGGTGGCTGGCTACGTCGCCACGTCGTTAATTCACGCGCGCCAAGCACAGCTGACCATCACGCACTTTTTAGAGACGGAGAAGTAAAATCACCCGTCACGCCAATACCACGATTCGGATCGAACATAATTGTTTTAGGTTTTGCTGACTCTGACCACTTTAATTCAAGAATGTTGATGTTGAAAACAATATGTATTTTAGTATTTTTCAACCAAAAAATATTAACATGTGGAAAATACTATTTTTATATCAAACTTAAAATCATTCTATATAAACAAAAATTTGCAAAAAAGAACATATATGTTAGGTCTTTTTCCAGTAGTTAGAGATTTTTTTGGAAGCCTGATTGGGTAAACCGAAGCAATCTAGCGCATATTGGAACAGAATTTAAAAACTAATGAAACCAAAATACTGTACAGTACAATCAATTTGTGAAATAGACTTGTTTATCTGATTGCCGTGTGTTTTTGCGTATAGGGTTGTTAGTTTTGCAGTGAAATAAACACACCTTATTGTAGGTTGGATGCAACTGCGGACAATGAGCTCTCTGACTTCGAGTTATCGACGAAGTTCGAATTTAATCCGAATTTGTGATGATTAATCATAATTTTGTTTTATTATTAAAAAAGAGTATTTATATAAGGTTCAAATTTAATCCAAATTTGTGAGGTTTAACCATAATTTTGTTTTATTATTAATAAAGAATATTTATATAATTTATTATAATACCAAGAAACTGATTTGTATAAAAAAACAAAAGTCGAACATGTAGCATAGCATACCATACCACCTCTGCACCATAAATGCAATCACGATACTAGAATATAATACATATTGACACATTGCGGTTTTATTTTAATTTGGTAATTGACATAATCCTGGCCTGATTTGCGTGGGCCAGCAGTGGCATGAACATGGCACATCGTTTACAAACCGAAATGGAGTGTTTACCAATTATCGTCGCCCAGTGTAGTTTCAATGTCTTGTTGATACTGTGGTAAATATAATGTAGGGCTCAACTACTGTTGGGTAAAGGGTTAGGCATACAGTACAAGCATAGCAAATAACATTAATCGCCTGTTTCTCAATAGTCTACAACCTACAGGACTGTCTGAAAGTCTTTTAGAAGCCTAATACTTTGAAACTAGTTGATTACTATCGAATTTAAATTACGAACGGAACAAATTTGGTTAAAATAGGTTGGAGACCTTCAGAAATTTAGTAGCTAAATTTGGGTTTAAGTGAGAGGGAGTTCCCATAGGTATATATGAATTGCAATATAAAATCCAGTAGATTCCAGTAAAAATGTAATCTCATTTCGGATCTTCAAAATCAAGATGCCGCTCTCCTTAGGACGGCTCTGTTGCTCGGTGGGCTACTGGTGCATGTGTCTCAGGAGACACTTAACGGTCACTCTGACCCCACACCGCACCGAATGATTCTTGTATTTCGCGTGCGCAAAAAACCAGCAGAACATTTTTTTTCGTTCTCATTTTTATCTGTCGCCCCAATCTCTTTCCGTTTAAAAACTTGACGTTTCGAGTACAGAACAGTCGGAGGTTTACAAAACAATACAATGTGGTACAACTTGACATTCAATTATTTTTCCACCATCTTCTTCTTCTTCTTCGTCGCTTTCTACATCGGAATTATTTATTTGTTCGATTTATTAAAGTTTCTATAGTGCTAGAACTTAAAATTACATATTGTGTGAAAAGACTTTTGTGAAATCAGAAAAATGAGGTAATTTTTTTACATTTCCTAATGTATATAGTTCATAAATGGTTTCGAAATTGTATCATTTTTCTTTTTCAATAAAATAGAATTCAGTTGTACGTGATTAAACATTATTTATTTTCTAAGGAGAAATTTAATATGTTAAACAACATATCACGAATTGTACATCTTATTTTCTGCTCTAGATTATAAGTAACTTAACTTTCCCACCAATTTATTATTGATAGTTCAACTTTCGCTAATTCACGTCGATTTATTTTAGTGGGAAATTGAGTGCTGTATTGATGATGGTGTTGCATAATTTTAAACCGATATTGATTAATTTTTATTATAAAGTGCAACTTAAACGCAGATCATTTATAATTGAAAGCAAATATTAATGAACAAATAACGTTACAAAATAAATGTTGCACATCAAACAAATTTTCGCTATTATAAATTTATTTTTTGTGAATTGGACAAAATAAATATTTGAATTTAAAACGCTCACAGGTCGTTGTAATTTATTATTTTGCCAACTAGATTTATTCGTGAATTTCAAATATGATCAAATTTTAATTTTTGATATATATATATCCTTTGGTAATTTAATACAATGTTGAAATAAATGTAATATGCCAATATAAGAAGATGTCATATAACTTTGAATTTTATAACGTTGGCATGTTCATGTGTTTGGTGCATTCTAATAATAAAAAGAGTTTATATTTATTTTTTAGATTTATAAGTTATATAGCATGCAGGTCATGACCTTACCAAGACACGGAAACTTCAAATTGAGGTCGCAAACAATCTATAGGGTATTTTATTTTGCCAGAAAATTTCTGAGAGATATTAATATTTATATATTATTTCCTACTATTACGATTAAATAAATAAATTAAAGAATCTAACAATAACTATTTCCAATATATTTTGGATTAGGTTTATTTATTGTGCACGCAGTTGCAATCGAGCTAAGCCGTCCTCAAAAGAATTGCTCCCATCCAAATTTATTCTCTAAAGATTTCAGCTATTATTCCGACTTGAAGTATTCATCGGTAAAAATATTAAATTATTCAAAGTTGAATTTCCATTTTCCTCTAACATTAAAAAGAAATTCATTTTGCATTTTTCTTATAATACTTTCGTCTAGCTTCATTACTACGCAATAAATTGTTTGAAAATGAGAACAGCACCAGACGTCATGTTTGCTGGGATCACATTTTAAATTCTTTTATTTTCTCTTTTGCCGTCTTGAGAAGAGAGAATTATTTCATTTCCTAGAGTCATTTATTACGATCGGACAAGCGCTCGTCAACTATTGAAGTTTAAAATCCTCAGCGTTTTGGAGGGACAGGAAGTGTTTTGACGTTATTGGAAAGATAGTGCTAATGCTGAATAGATTAACGGCATTACTAAAGCGCGCCGCGCCACGCTGTTTGACGGCAGAGAAACGAACTAAAAGGAGGGATTGCTCCAGATGTCTAATATCGTAAGGTTTCGTTTGACGGCTGAACGTTTGACGTGCCAAATTCTACACGTCATCGAAAACAAGCAGGTGGAAATATTCCTTTCTCAATTCAAGCAAAGAAATAATATTTGTATATGCATTTATGTTTGAGAATCTCTTTCACTTGTCGATACAAGTTGCGAATTCTTTTTAAGTAACTATTTGAAATATTTAAAAAACAAATAATTTTTGTTTATATATATATATATTCACTCGTTAAAAACAGACATATGCCTAAATTTAATAATACTTATTTAACAAGCATGCAATCATAAATGCTGTGTGGTTTCTTTTAAATAAAATTGTACATTATTTCAGCATAAGTTTAAGTTGAAGTACTTTTAAATTTTATTTTGGGATGCAGCTGTAAGATTTCTTGTAAGTAATAAATAACAGAAAAAATAACACATTATTCAAAATAATATTCATGATACTGAATGTTCGCAGTTGGCGTTAAAATAATGCGCGCCAATGTTATCGAACGGGCAGGGCCCTGCAGCTCGCGATTCGCGTACCATTTCCAAATGACAGAGCGTTGATTTATGTACGGCACCTGACGACGTGGCAGCATCAGGTGATCGCAAAACGAAAACCGGTGACATCGTTTCTAATTACTCTTCTTAGAGCTGTTTTCCAACTGCTGGCGTTATAAAATATTGTAGTCGCGGCGATGCACCCGTCAACTTCTCGCCCGATGCTGCGCCACGCCACGCCAGTGGCAACGACCAGCTTCGCTTCATTAACGAGTTGTAGATTCCCCCAGCAAAGTTACCACACCGCACAGACAAACTTTGCAAATTAAAATTCTAAAATCTGACTCACAGTTCTTAAACACTCTACTTTGCGAACGCGTAAACCACCCGGCCATCATACAGCCAATGATATAGTTATCTTTTCATCATGGTAACTTTTTTCCAACTTTTCGTGTGCGTTTCCGGTAGTTGGAATTATTCACTCGCACAGAATTGCTAGCGTTATTAAAAAAAGTTTCCAAAAACCAAAAAATAATGACTGAATTTTGCATGTAATTTAACTTGCACACAAATTAAATATTCATTTTCAGTTAATTATTTCTAAATTATATATAGCTTCGTTACTAGGAATAATTTCTTATTTCAATTGACAGATACATTAACATATACACAATACTACATTAAGAATATCCTGTTTAAATAATTACCATAGATAAACCGTTATTTAAATAATAATTATAACACATATATCTGCAGGAAGGCACATAAGCATCTTTCACCATTCAACTCTATGCTTACATCTTCATTTATATTCATCAAACTTTTCGGTTATGCTCTTTTACTTCACGCTATTCATTTTGAATCAAATTCATCCATTTATTCCAAACTCGACTTCGCATTTTTAGTCCATTTACATCACTTATATAATTCCTTTAAGGTGAACCATCAGGCTCGCTTAGAAAAACATCGTGTCTTGTAAATGACAAATTAAAAAATTCCATTCGAT
>JADQWA010000257.1:150682-268182 GCA_018344505.1 Nebria ingens riversi | reverse complement strand
CATATCAGAGATCAGAAAATATTAGTTCTTTGTTGCTATCCACGAGGTTCATAGAGTATACCTCCACCTTTCACGTTGGTCACATATGTGCTTATCTATTGGAGATACATAAATTTAAAATTCAGTAGCATCAGAAGTTTTAGTTATTTATATAAGATTTTTGCTGCACTGCACGAAAACTTACATAATGCGATATTCTAACAGCAATGTTTGTTATATTATACAAAATTCTGAATTACATCTGGATCACAGTAAAAAATTGATTGATTCAATTGTTGAAGGATAAAATAAAGCTTTTTCTATTGTTCCAATAGATGACACCACGTGGTCTTTATATGCAATAATTAAAACATTCATATGAACTAAAACCTATATTATAGGTTTTTATATACATATTGAAATTAAACATATTATTCATAATTAGTTGGCAAAGTATGTATTTTGCGATAACATTTTGTAAATTTTGGCACAATATGTCAATGTGCAATCAATTTAATTTGGTACATGGTTTGTTTATGTACACATGTCAAGCAAACAATAAATTTGCATCATGATAACTAACGAATACAATATGAAAATTTTGTATAATATGTTAGAAAATGTATCTGCAAATACTTTGTTTGATTGAAAAGTTGTTTCCATATACTGAAAAAAATTTACGAGAGTAAAGAAACAAGCAGTCTAATACAGGCATGATTGCAAAAATAGTTAAATCAGAACGTTTTCATAGTTTTCTTTTTAAAAATATTGTTGATATTTCACTGGCTTTTATAAGTTTTACATTATTATTCATTAAGTATATCTTTAGTTAGACACTTCATGACAAGTGACCGTTTTATTCTTTGTGTCTTATCGATTCAAGAAAACAAAGCTACAAATTCAATAAAAACCACATTGTCAAATAAAAAATACTTCGAAAACGAAAATAAATCAAGTTTGGACCCAAATGAAACACTAAACAAATAAAAATTGCAAAAGCTGTCTTACATTTTTTCTGGTATCACCTGGCGTCTTGATGCGAACACAATTGTTTTTATATTGAGACACATTTGGCTCGTGGCCGAATGACTCCGGTTTGAAGAGCAGAAATGCCACGTTTCTGTTTGTTTCTTTTTTCCCACCAACTTTTTAAAATAAAAATTACTTTCCGGCTTTGTCCAGATAGTTCAGAATAAGTTCTGCATTAGTTTTACACCAAATGGTTCGGGCTGGCAGCCAAGTATCAAGTGTTAGCCTACACGTAAAATTCTCCAATTTGCTAACTCGTTCAAAATTTATTCAAGTAGTATTAATATAAATGAAATGAGAAGAACAAAATACTTTAACTTTAGAAATGATACGCTCGTTTTAATTATTAAAGAATTCATTTATTATTCAAGTGAAGCAAAACTTGCTTATTATTAAAGCAGAAAAATCGTATTCATTCGTTCTACAGTTCTAGCAATTTTGTATGTTTCCAACAATAGTGGTTATAGCGGTGTTTTGAAACTACTGTATCCTAAGCGTCAACCAGGATAACGTCAGAAGTAAACAGTCGAGTAATATGAGTGCATTCATTGGTATTACCATAGCCTGTCGCCGATGACAGGCGTGTACTGACGTATATAGCCTACAGTCTGAGGGCGGAGGCAACGCGCTACTCCAAGCATCACTGAACGTACACTAAGGATACCGTGGTGGCTGTTGTCGCGGATTCGTAATTAGGTGCTTTGTACTCAGTCTGGTTTTAATTCTACCGTTATTCTGAGGATTGTTATTGTTCTGGGAAAATGTTACATTTGTTACGATATATAATTACAAAAAAATTCAAATATCACAATTATTCCAAACAAAGTCCAACACAATATTTTGAAAAAGAAAATTTATATATTTCTAATTACCGTATAGGGATACTCCGGTTTCCCTGTCTAGCAAACACACACATACATGCTACTCTATAACTTCATAATTCCATACTATATAAACAAATACAGAAATGTAGGTCTCAGTCACAAGAACACAAACAAATGAATAAAAATAGTTATTCAACAAATTTGTATTTAAGATACTACGCCACTGGATTTTACTTTTCTTTTAATTCGCATATGGGGCTGTCGTATGATCCCTAAAGTAGAAAATAGGGTTCTGTAACAAATATTGTGTACCGCAAATACACTCATAAAATAACATTGTAGTAATGCGGAACTGTTTTATGGGATTTTAATAGTTCTTCGAACGATATAAATTTGCATAGTGCCGCTTTATTTTTAGTAACGATACAGACTTCGCCACGATGAAGTAGGTACACTTAATATAAAAATCGATAATTTTTGCACTTATTTTCCACACGCTCTTTTCTACTTTCCACACTACCACTTTTTCCAAGACTTTAACGAAATAATAAATTGTTAATCATTTCTACGCAAAATTTTGTTAAGCTTAAGAGATACTCGTAGGTGATTAAAAATGTATGGAACAATGATGTATAGAGATGAAACGTGTTCTTTAAATAGTATTCACGTTAATGATGGACGTGAAAGTGAGTACTAACAAAACGTGTAAATAGAAAGCAAAGCTCTGTGCTTTCAAAGCATTAATGTTTTAAAAGCTTTAAATATTCCAGTGCTTACAAGTATGATCAGGAAGCTATGAAAAACTTGCTAATAATACTCAAGAGTACTTCTGTTATCATAAAAATATTTTTAACACTTGTATATGCAAATCTAATTGTAAAAATAAAAAAAAAATACATTTCTTCACATTTCCTTTATAAATACACATTAGATTTAGTTACTTTTTCTAATTTGAAGTTTTATTTACAATTTATATCGAAATCAATTTAATTTATACCATGGTTCTAATAAAATTATTTCTACCCTGAAATAAATTGGTACGTTATGAAGAAAAGACATTTTTACTTATAAACTTGCTACAGCTAAGTCTATCGCTTATTTACTGTAAACTAGTGTCATTTTAAAATTATTAAACACCATAATAACATTTGCAAAATAACCATGGTTATCTACATGAATGATATTACTTTCAAACTAAGAAATCTATATTAATAAAATAACTTTAACCGCAGCCCCATGACAGATAAAAACCGAGAAATAAACGCGCGCTGAAAAATATTGTGCGGCAACACAACGTATATACATATATGAATACGTACAGAGTATTTCGACGCTCACTGGTCGGCCCGTGGAGTCCCATATATTATACGCAATAACAGTTTGTAAATTGATTTCCAGTGCACCCCGTACACGCTTTCAGAGGGATGTCGTTCGTTGTTTTTTACGATGCCATAAGCCTTGTGTGCTACGCGCACTCGTTCGCTCGCTCGCCGACTACACGTTTCGTCTCTCGCTCGCAAACCAGCAGCGTGTAAAATGCTTTTTGTTTTATGCCATGCAAGGTTTTAGTGCAACCTTTTGAATGACCGCCGACACCGCGCGCTTCGTGTGCTGGTGATTCCAATTGTACCGCTCGTTCCCCATACTTTACGAGGACACGGCACGCGAATTCTCTATGCCATAGCTGCAGCACATAGTGGAACTCTGTCAACTATACGATTCAGTGTCGCAGACACTATTCCAGTTTGTTAAGGCAAGGTTCAAAGTCTAAATTGCAGAACTACACATATGTATCTACCAGCACAGGTTTACCTACTGTGGTGTCTAAACGGTTAGTCATGAGGTAAAATTAACTACCAATTACGCGTGATGATATCGGTAGTTAATCTAAGACAAGGCAAATGTATATTAAACATTTTCTAAATACATTCCCATTAAAAATTAAACAAACGCGAATCCATTTTCAGTATACCATATAACTTTAGTAAAATTAGGGAAAAAAAACATCCAAATAGGTCACAAACTGCAAGTAACATATTTTAAAACACAAAATTGATTCTACTCACATAAAAATCATAAAGTACTGAAACGTTGGCGTAATAAAAAATGACAGTTTGACTTCGGTAAAAATAATAAATAAAAAACTGATATTGACCGCTGCACCCAAATCACTTTTCTCGCCACTTTCATCGTAGACTTTCGGGTATTTACGCCCACAGGTTTCAAATAGTTCTCCTTTACAGGATAAACTTAAGTTCCGAGGCATATTTGGCACTAATCTTTGTTCAGACAAGTAATACTTGTTTCTTGTTTGTACTTATATAGGTATAAATGATTTAACTAGAAAATTATATCCATCTTCGTTTGAACTTCGTAAATCAATGCAAATATAAATTAATTGACATTTTGAATTGGTATTGTAAGCAGTATTTAATAGCTTTCCAAAGTTGTTATAACTCTGTGGACAATTCAAAAATTGTTGGTAGCTTTATAAAAATTCTTTTATGTTAAGCACAATAATAATAAAAACGCGTTTCATGCTTTACGAATGAATAAAAAATTGAAAAAATGCCAAACAATGTAAAGTAACTTAATTCGAACAAAGTTATTACTACCAACAGACAAATTATTCCAGAATTTTATGTTCATTTCATGCTTGGCAAACAAACCCGTTTCTACTGCGGAGATTTTAAAAGCAAATTGTAGTTTTTCAATTAAACTAAATGGAACACTGGGAATACTACAATTTTGCTAAGAATTCTAGAAAAGAAAAACTAAAAATGATATTTCGAGCGGATATTTTCGATCAGATAACCAATCTAATTCTAACAAATACATAATTTAAACCTAACCATCACTATTGACTATTCTATCCCAAAAGATACTTAATCTATATCTAACTTAGAGTTAGATATAGATTAAGTATCTATAACCTATGTTAAGCCAAATCCCAACCTAAAAATAAATCGCTGTTTCGTAATATTTGTATGTATATATATATATATATATATATATATATATATATATATATATATATATATATATATATATATATATATAAATATAAAATGATGGCATTCACATTCTACGACGAGTGGCGACTTCTATTGAAATGAAAATGACAAAAATTGTACGAAATGTAAGATTCAGTTTGTTGCCAGAATTTCGTTAAAGTGTAAAGTAAAATATTATTTCACAATTGATTTAGAATTATAAATCGAGTAAAACATGGGTGCATGCGTGTATATGTTTGGAAATTTATGGAGTTTTTAGCAACAAGACAATAAGAAAAAACGTTGGTTGGCTTATTATTTTATAGGTTAGCCATGTAATAAATTACTGGGTTCGTTTAGTTAGTGGTGGGTAAGTGTATGACCGCACCACACAATGATAAGTGGCTCTTGTTAAAATAAGAAAAGAAACTTGCTGTACTTAGTCAACTTTTTGCTATTGTTTTCATACAATTAAGTCAAACTTTTTCCCATTCTTAATTTTAATTATCCTGTAATTAATGACGTAATAAGTGTCGCTTAACAATGTATTCAATGGTGAAAAACGTCAATTTTTTTTGCTAAGAAATACTAAAATCTTTAACCACTCAACTTTGAATCCATATTATTAATCATTCTGATCATGAAAGATAGTAAATATAAAATTCCCTCTCTTCTACGTCTTTCCATGGTTACTCTGTCTATACTTCGTAAACATAATCCGCTTAACTTCAACTGTAACGATATTTTGCTACGAGGATTACGTCAGATAAACCTAAGTAAATAAAATGAAGTTACTGCCGCAGATTTCCTTGTAATTTATTCAAACAAAGCCAAAAAAGTATTGTACTTAAAATATCATAATGCACCGCGTAAAACAATATTTTTCATCACATAAATTAAATTATGAAAGAATAATTGAAAAATTATTATCCATCTTCTCATTCATTTTCCTATATATGGACTACATCGCTTCCGCGTATTTGTGACTGATTGAATCCGTAAATGCAATAAATGTTGTTTGTATATGCATGAGCGTTACGTTATTAACATAAGTGAAAATGGCCCCCACAAGATATAAAGGATACATTTCACCAAATATGTAATTATTTAGAATTTTTGCAGTAATTTCGTCATTATTGACAAATATATACGTCTAAGAATATATAAAATACATGAAAGGGCTAAATTGCTGACAAATACCTCAAGTTTCGTAAGCGTTATATTATTAATATGCATATAGAGTAAACTACGAAACGTAAAATTAACGTTTGGAATATACAACAACATAGAAAGCTTCTTTAAAATGTAAAACGAGCATTCTTAAAAAAATTGGTTACCATACTAAGTAGTTGTCGCAGTGGTTTCGTCATTTTCGATGAATATTTACTAGTATACGATAATCATTAAAGTTGAATAATTGAAGCGAAATCGAATTTTTAAATATTTTGGAAATGTCTAATCTTTAATGGAATCATGATTATTGATAATAATATAGGACTCTAAACACGGCGCGCGCATTTATCACCCGTAAACAACTATATATTAAATGTTCAAATATCCAACACAAGTAACATTTTATTCTATAAATAAATGGCAGAACTAGAACCCTTTCTAGGAAAGACATTCTCTCTATACTATTAAACTCCATACACATCAATGTAGCTACATCGCAAATTTCTCTGAATTTCTATCAGTCACTTGCCTTTCATGTAATATTCGTTTAATTTTAGTATTACTGCGAATGGGTGTTAGCAACCATCAACCATTTATAGAAATCACAAAACCAAAATAAATCAACATTTGCGTTCATACATAAAAAATAAAAAACTGTGCCATGTGCAATCCGAAACTGACAGTTTTTCAGCTCATACTTTTTCGCTAACTTTTTTCTGTGCAATAAATTCACGTAGAATATGAACATGTTATTTTTAAGTTTACAAAAAGCAGATATAGGGCGCTAAATATTTTCATTGTTTGTTTAAATTTTCATAGACAAATACACAAAAGAAAACTAAAGGCATGTGTGAACATCGTCATATATCATTCTATATTCCTGTTTATTTTAGCAACATCCATTAATAGTAAATTGTATTTTTGCAGTGGTGAAACATTTACGTAAATATTTCACATCAGTGAATACAGAAAGTGATGTTAAAATTTGCTATGTATTATATGAGATACGCATAAAATGTGCTGATCAACTATTTAAAGGTAGAAGATATAATGTAAAAATAAAATAGTTGTACCTAACTTATGCTAATTAACATGTAATAATTCTACGATTTTACTAAGTAATAGTGAAATTATATTAAATTTTATTTCAATAAAATTACTTGAGCTTTATAGTTTTACACATAAAAAAGAACTAATGAATATGATACTGAATTAGTCATCTTATAAAAACGAACGTTCATTTATTTTAATTTTACAGTGCATGGATAAATTAAGAGCGCAAAACACCTACGTATAAAACATTCATTCTTAATTTAGTATACCTATTTAATTATTTAGCTCACCCACCATGGCTATCTTCGGGTGCCTATGGTAACGCATATGAGAGGCTCTTACACATTTTCTTGTACGACCCACTGTCCAAATCAGCATTTTGCTGCCAGCCAAGCAAAAACTATTATTTTATAACCTTAATTAATTACCTAATTTGTTTGTTTTAAAGCTTACTGTGACCCAAAATAAAGTCCATGTGACCCGCTATTGGTTTAAGAGCCAGTACCATAGCATAATATATATTAAACTACTGAATCTAATTTTAGTAATTGTTAGCCTCAATTAGGGAGAAAAGCGTGATACATGAACTTAGAATATTAGTTAATATATATATATATATATATATATATATATATATATATATATATATATATATATATATATATGTATATATATATATAGATATATATATATATATATATATATATATATATATATATATACATATATATATATATATATATATATATATATATATATATATATATATATATATATATATATATATATATATATATATATATATATATATATATATATATATATATATATACACATATATATATATATATATATATATATATATATATATATATACATATATATATATATATATATATATATATATATATATATATATATATAGGTGCATATATACCACATGGTGTGGGCCAAATACATGGGCAGTGGTTCGTTAAACAAACATACGAACAGTTTGCGTTCAATCAATCTGATTGTCCCGTCAAACGAATCACCGGACATAGGACGTGAGCGGACAGCATGCTCTTGCCAACCGATTGCGTTACTTTCATCGACCTACACATGGGGTGCATAAGTACGATAAATGTATAAATACACAACAAAACCAATAATTGTTTATTGTCGATTAAGTTTGAAAACATAAATATTATGATACACCATATAATTTCAAAAATCTGTTTTTGAGCGTCGAATAGAAATCACTATTATTAGATATTGTATATTAGCCAACGTCGTTCGTAAACATATACATCGCAAATACTAACTTCCGAAATATACCCGAACATATGAATTCAAAGTCGGTTTTAGTGTATTGATATACGAGATACAATATTAATATGTTGCCCAATTGATGCATTCTAGTAATATGTAAATTTAATTATATGCATATAAACAATGAATATTAAAATTAATTAAATATTTTCGTTCAAAGCAATAAATGATAGCAAACATAATACCATGTTATTATATTTTGTCTCAATAAATAATTATCGATTCAAACGTAATCAAATTGTATCAAATTTTAATTAATTAAATTGTTTATTAAGGTGGAATTCATAGTAAAATATTTGCATATTAATATGTTACGAAAGAAACTTGACCTATCAAATTGTTTAAATAATCTAATAATGGGTAATTTAATTATTTTATAGAAGCTACTTTAGTATAAACACGCAAGCCGTTAAAGTGAATTTTGTTATGAAACTGTATATACGTAGGTACTATGTTGACACTTTTGCTACGAAATCATACATTTTGATAATTTTTCTATTGTATTAAATACATTTTTGCAGTGTGTCTATGAAACTATATAGTATTTGACAGTGTTGCTATAAAATGCATACATTATTTTATTAAGTAAACAAGTCCCTAGCAATAATATAATTTTAATAAAAAAATGAATGATTTCATCGTTTATGTAAAATTACAAGTGATATTACTGGATTTAGAAAGATTCTAGTTAATTATTTCAAATGCATATTCGCATTAAAGTTGATGTAAAATTACTTAATTTTTAACAATCATATTTGTGCTAATATAATTACACAAATAAATGTTCATTGTTATAAAGAATTTATAAAATTTCGTATATTTTATAGTGTACCTACAACGAATCTTTTCATTACTCATCTCTATGATAAAATTGAATAAAATATGAACCATAATCTGTGAAATAATTTTGAGTAATGTTATAAATGACTGAAAATATAACTAGTTATAAATTTTAATGATCAAATTTAATATAACAATGAACAATGACTACCATATGTATTTGACAATCAGCTTATTATATAATGGTTCCTTTGAATTATTAAACAGTATCATATTACTCGATTGTGATATGATCAAAGCCTACCATTATAAATCATTAAAGTTTTGGTAATTCTATAAAATATGTTTTTACATCATAAAGATTTTTTTCATATGTTGTAGCTAAAAGATATAATATTATACATTTTTACAATATAAATTAAAATTACCAAAAATATTAATTGAATCCTAGATCTATATTTCATTTATTTATATTAACTACTTATGACGAACATTAAATATTAGCTTGACAAGTACTTATTTATAAATAAAAATACAAGTTTATACATTTAACGTAAATATATTGAACTAGGATATATTTGGCATTACGTTCTTTAGGATTCAAAGTGCAGTAATTCGTTATATGCCATGAATTATTTTCTGGCGAAATGGGACTTCTACTAAAAGTAAGACATAGTTGCCACGTAGCCAGATATTGGTAATCTTATAACACGATATATTATGATATATGTTGTAACAGTAAAATTAATATTCCACGTTATGAAAGATAAATGTAAGTGGGTTTGGCAAGTTTGCATTACAATGAAAAATAACGTTCTACCCTCGTCGACACCGTAGATGTTAAGTTTTAGTTTTTTATTTTGTAATGCAGGAAAAATGAGGCACTCAGTTTAATATAACCTCATAATTTTATCAAAAATACATTTATTATAGAGTATATATGATTTGCTTATTTCCTGAACGTCAATGTAGTTCATTTTGAATGCAATGCATGTAGACATGAACAAGTAAAAGAAGAAAATACAAAACTAATACGTTCCTCATGATATACACAACAATATTACTGATTGTCAACATTAAATTAGAAATGGTCTATATTTTAAATAAATAATACGTATTTTATATGGTATAAGTTCAGTATATAAATAAAGAAATTGTTAGTATTTATTATAAACGGTTAATAAATATATTTATTTAATCAAAAAATATTCATTTTTATTCAGTATAATAATCATTTTTACATACTTATACGAAGTAGAGTTTAGAACTTCAACAATCACTTAACTTTTTAGCCATCTGCCAAGTATAGGTATTTCTTGATTTAAATTAATTTTTATTTTCTTAGGTATATAAAGTAATAAGTAAATATTTTAATCATATGGGCGTAAAAGTATAAACTTTGAATATACTGACGTGCACAACTACATTTTGCCGGTAGAGCCACAAACTAGTTGTGGCATCATGATTTAGTTTACAAGTTATATCACCAGATAGAGTATGAATTTGAATTGCAAATAATCATGTTCTACTAATAAATACTTAAAGGCAAGTTAACCAATTTAAAATCTGATTTAAACTTGCAGCTAACTTTATGCGTTATGAGCATACACACTGATACATTGTTCCAAGAAACAATATAAATGATAAATAGTATTTTAATTCAAAAATAAATTGCGAATGAAATTTTTATATAAGTATTTCTTCTTTTGAAAATAGAAATATTTGGTTACAGCCCTGCTAAATTATATGATAATTCAAAGTTCATCATAACACATTTCTTATCAGTAATAAAGTTTATATAAAGTTGCGAATACAATTTTAATATTGACAAAGATCGGAAGCGGTTTCTTCATCAAAAGTTTAAATTGTTCGCAATTTGAGGTTATGCGCCGCATAGCTATCAGACAGCACCGCACAGTTGTATAGGTATAGCTACTGTAAAATCGCGCCCCCATAAAATACGCTACCAAACGGTTTGGTGTACGGTGTACGATGTTTTTGTATTGGTTTGAAACATATAAATCACAATGCACCACCCGAACGCGTTACTTTTGTCAAATGAATTTCCGCACCATGTTTTGCGCCGAAAACTTGTACGCTCACCAACCGACCATCGCTTATGGGACACGCCCGAAACTCGGGGGGAGAACCACCCGTCTTCATTAATTCGTATATCTATTTACAACCAAAATACACAGCTTAAATTTCGTGCAAAATCAAACAATATTTAGCTTGATCGTTTTAATTAGCATTGTATTACGATTTTGATTAAAAAATATGTACTCCACGGTTGTTGCTATCGTTTGCTTTAGAACATGCTGTAATCGGTAGTCTTTGTCAGGCATGTTGCTATACTGTTCAGTTAAGGAAAGAAGTGGGGCAAAGCTGATTCTATCAATATCTTCAACCCCACGATCTCAAACTAAAACTAGTTGAGCAAATAAAAATTCAAGATAACGTCCCTCACTATTCAGCATAACTAAACTAAGCAAATTCAATCTTTTGGCAAAGCAAATAGAACGGCATATTTTAAAGCTTTATAGATGTGATAATAGTTCGTCCAGATTTTAATTCAAACACTATAAACGATGTTTAAATACAGCCTTTATTTGTTCAAATATAAACTCTATGTAAACATAACAAACAACAAAATTAAAACCATCTCAACTGTTATACAATGTAATTTTTAGAACTCCCCTAAGGATTTATCTAGAGCAGTGTTGATTTGAGTTGAGAAATATAGTTAATGTTTATAAAAATAATCTAGAGGTCAGGGCCGTAATTTAAAAAAAAAAATGAATCCACCTCTTGTAAAAGATACAACCTTGTACCATTTTGGAAGAAATCCCCATTTTAGCCTATCAGCTATCACCATGCAATACGAATTCAAATTCGAAACAAGTTTCAGGCAAGTTACGCGTACGGGTTCGATGTTTTTTCAGCGTATTTATACGTTCAACAATGTGTTCAAACATTTTAAATCAGACTAGAAACTTTTCCCCATACAAATTTGTCGGAAACATTTTAACTTTTCCAAAACGTATTTCGATTCTTCGAACACTGATATACTCAACGTTGTTAACCAAAAGGTGCACAGCTTGCTACGCTTAATTTAATCTCTTTCTTTCTGTATTCAAAACTGATGTATTTTAATTCGCTGCTTTCATCTATAAGCTTATTTTGCTGGTTAAACTTGTTCTTGTTTATATATTTTCTATTGATTCTATGTGGAAGTAATTTCCTCTCTTTTATTTCGTTTTGAAATAATTAAGGGCTGCATAATTTGGCAAAATCCGGCGCTGTATAGCGTCGCGTCGCGCCGCATCGTTCCCAACCAGTTATTATTTGTGAATTAGGAGCATGACGTTTATTAATTACTTTTCAAGTTTTTGACAAGTGGTGATTATGCAGTCTCAAAGCAATTCCCGATAAATGGGAGGGTTTACACCACTAGAAAGATCGAATCGAATTGTAGTATCGATCAAATCTAATTTGATATCCGACCTAGACCGACCCGCTACATTGATACACCGTGCTGACTGCTCCAATGTTTACAAAATACTCATAAAATATTCTCTTTATATAATTTCGGTGCCGATATTGCTGAAGGATCAAAGAAGCTGTCAACCATTCACCAGTACTTGAATCAATTTTATATTAGGTAGAGAAAGTATATTTATCAAATAATATAATTTTATGATTTTCCTAAATAATACATGAGCACAAATTTAGTTTTTTTTTTTAATAAATTTTCGATGTTGCCCGCACTTAGCTTTCTTATACGTTCATACTAGATTTTTTTATTATACGAGTATTTGCTATTTTGCTGTATTCATTATGCAATATACAATGCACCTCAAATATGTTTTGTCATTTGTTAAGTTATTTACAATGTACATACATACATACATACATACATACATACATACATACATACATACATACATACATACATACATACATACATACATACATACATACATACATACATACATACATACATACATATACATACATACATACATACATACATACATACATACATACATACATACATACATACATACATACATACATACATACATACATACATACATACATACATACATACATACATACATATACATACATACATACATACATACACATACATACATACATACATACATACATACATACATACATACATACATACATACATACATACATACATACATACATACATACATACATACATACATACATACATACATACATACATACATACATACATACATACATACATACATACATACATACATACATACATACATACATACATACATACATACATACATACATACATACATACATACATACATACATACATACATACATACATACTCTACGCAGTTGTATTCTCCATAACAAAGCAATTTTAATAAGGTGAAAATAGATTGTTCTTATATCGAAACCAACTTAAATAAATAATTTAAAAGCCACAAAAATACAAAAAGTCGTAACAAGTAAATCGCAATATTTCAAAAAACCAATTCTAACAAAAAAATCATTTCCTAAATAAGTACATTTTAGAATTACCGCTTATTCTTTTTTTTTTAAAAGAGAAACCGATATTAATATATCACTTCTTGTTGGTCAATAATTACAAAAAAAAAATCAACAACTCTTCTAAGTTTAATAAAAAAATTATTATTATCGTGTTTCATAATTTTAGATTTTTCGTTTTTGAGTTAGGCATACAAACAGGCATTAGAGGGGCTTGAAATGAATATTTTTGTTAAATCTCGAATTCTAATTTCTTCGTACTTATAAAACTTATTTATTACTGCCTATAAATAAGTAAACACAACATAATAGGTGTATCCTTCTTATCATGCTACTTGCATTATTAATTACTGAAACCGTGTAGTAGCGTCAACACTAAGGAATGCGTTTTTAAGAAAGAACCTACAGTATTTCTCTCAGTGAACTAAAATGCAATTTCACTGTCAAAGGGAGTCAAAGGTGAGAATGTATTTCTATATTACATACATATGTACAGATGTATCCCAAACCTCCTCTGTGCCGTGTCTTTCAATTTCGTTCAACAGGGCCGCTGGCATAGCTGAACAACTAGAATTCACTCTCTCGCCGTCTTCTCCTCCATCGTCTGTATTCGCGATGCTTGTTAGTTACCTGTTTGTGAAACTTCCATCAGATCAGAACTTAAGTTTATCATCGCATGTTACTGATTACTGAATTTCCTCCGCGAAATATATGCCAACTTGATGGCGGAAAATGAAAAGCAAAGACATCAAATTCACTTATAGGTGTATACAAATTGGCTAGAATCGGTTTTATACATCATTATAAATATAATTTTTAATTGAAATTTATAAATTTTTATACCTACATAGTGCATTGAAACCACTTTTGAAATTTATATTTTATTAAACATTTACACAAAATCGTAAATTAAATCGTATGAATATATTGCAATATATTTAATTTGGTTAGTTGTAAGTTACAGTTGTAACAAGTAAGCGAAACCACATTTTCCTTAAATGTTGTAGGCTTTAATAGTATTCTAATTATTCACTGTAAAAATACATATCACTAAAATTTCAAGTTAATGTGGTAAAATTATACTAAAACACCATAAACGCTCCTAAATTAAGTAAATGGTAGAGAGAGTAAATTTTCATTAAAATTAACATAAACTTACACAAATCAGTAACAATGTAGTCAACGTATAATTCAGAAATTGCAGAAAGTAATACGAACTAAACTTTGCTATAATATATTTTGCGAATGCCCCTCTTTTATTATGCATAAATTTAAATATTTATTAATATATAAATAATAAATCTGCGCAATAAAAATTTGAGTAAATTAGCGTCACTTCCTTTGCATAATTGATATAAATATATACAAATATTTTATTGTAAACTAAATAATTTACATTTTCGTTGGGTTTAATGTTCCTGGAATATGATTTTCATTAACCATTTAGCATATTTGACATTATTATTATAATTGTGGTGTACATAGTTATGCATTACAGGGAAAAATAAAATTTAATAAACATAATAACCCAGCGCTTGGGATACAATTATTATTTTACTAAATAAGTCGGATATTGTCGATATATTTGAATATAACGTGATTATTCACATAGAGTGTATATTGCAAAATATTAAACAGTATATATATATATATATATATATATATATATATATATATATATATATATATATATATATATAAAATTTACAACAAAAAGAAGCAATTTGCCTAACTTTAGTATAGAATTTACAGTATTTTACGTTTAGTGTTGTGTAATATAACCTACATCTTTTACAGTATTTTCCAGGTGACTTCCAAAAGTTCCCGGATATACTACATGAAGCACTTACGACACTTAGGATATAATGGGACCTTTAGATACGGCTAATTTCTAATTTGTACCATTTCAACTCAAGAACTTTTGGGTTTATTTGTATCCACTCTCAAATTTGTCTAAGAACTTCAAATATATTTATTTAAAAATATAATTAGGATTAATATACCTCAACTTTTACACAAAACATCTAACTTAGCAACAATTTTTCGTTCGTTCATTTTTCTTACTATAACTAATAGATAAACTGATTAAAATTTAGACATCAGTTTTTTTTATGTTAGCATACAGTCTTTATTGGCAAGCTTAAATATTATAAATCACCTTTTATTAGGCTTGAGATTTCACGCTAGGCAGACACTAAATATTAATTTATTATTCAAGTCAATACAGTTTGTATGCATTGAATTAATTAACAAAAAAATCTGTGAAAATAACTCAATAAATTTATTTTATAGCCTGAAAATTTGTGTTTAAAAAAACCGTTCCACCAACGTTATTGGAATGAAAAAGTTTGGCAGTCAATTTCGAAACTTTCATTCCTTGTAATTTATGTTTCATGAAATATGAATAAGCGAGAATTCAATATGAAATGCGGTGTAACACTTTTTTATTTTATTTTCTCGCTGTAAATAAATATTATCTTTTGGAAAAAAGAAACATTTTACGCATGAAGTCGTCGCTTTGTTTTATGACAAACGCTGTCAACATTTCATGAATACATATTGTTATTTTTTAGTTATGATTAATCAATTCAAAATGCTCGTTTCAATGTTTTATTACGGTTAGAGTTAAATAAGCAGTCATATACTTATACTTGAGTGGTTCTATATTTAACACATAAAAATATAGAATAAAAGATGTTTAAGCCATAATTAAATATAATCAAAATAACTCTTGAAAAATGATATTACTGAATTTTTTAGGTAATGATTTTGGACTATATAACAAATTACACAACGCTGTATTTTGGGATTTAACGCGAAGTAATGTTTAAATTATTTATTTATCAACAACTTATACGAATAACTATTTTAAATTTAAGATGAATGAAGATATCACATTGTGCAACTCGCCGTAATAATAATAAAAGTATAACTTCTTAGTTAGATTCGATGAAAATTTATTGTGGAAATCTTATGTAATAAAACAATAAATTCACAAAAAAAGGAAATGAATCAACTACATAAATCATTTATTAGCTGTCTGCACTGAAAACATTTATTGCAGTACAATAAACCAATAAACTTTTTTTGGTTTATTTTATATATTTATATATATATATATATATATATATATATATATATATATATATATATATAAATTCAACTCTATTGGTATTGCTGATTACAATCATCCAATTATAATTTGCATTTGGAAACACACATAATAAAAATTTACAATTTGAATGTCCTTTATTTATAATCAATATGCATTATTATTTATTGTTTAAAATTTGATAAACAAATCGTTTAATATATTCTGTTTTTTTTACTCATGTCTAATATAATTCATCACTAAGTTTTGGAAAGTTTGACAATTAGACAAAGGAACACAAATGTATTTAATATCAATACCTGACAGTCAAACACCGAAACTGGCATCAATGATAAACCCTCTTTAGAGCGATTTGACACATTTGTGTAATATTCGTCTACACAATGAATATCCTTCGTTTCTCGACTAAAAACGCATTTCCACATTTTAACTACCTTTGCTAATGATTGAATTATACTTTTTAATAAATAAAAACAATGCTTAAATTTTTATTTAAATAATAATTATATTTGTCGTACAGATATGTAATAAGCGTTGAATTCACTGTAAACAATTTGATATTTAAATATACGCTAAACTTAGTTTATAAAGAAATGTTTTAGTAAATTCTAAACATTGGATCAGATATTGCTCCAAAAAAACATTATATTAAATTTAAAGCGTATGCTACTTTATTTATAGTTAAGCGATTTATTTTTAATTGCGACCTAATTTGGTATAAAATAATAAACTTATGTAACAGTTAATGAATTAAAATATGATGGAAATTCAATACAAATTTCGTATAGGTTTATTTTGTCTATAAATATGGCCAGTAATGTTTCAAAAATAGCAACAATTTAATTTGGAAACGCTACTTGTTTCGGACGAAGTGGAAATATTATCGCACTTATTCATGGATAATTAAGAGAATAATTTTCAATTGTCATGGAACCCAATAATTATCTATATTTACCTAATGTTAAATGTTTGCATGTCTCATTGTTTTAAAGTAATTTTAAAGAACCGTAAACATTTCAATGAATATTTCTGTAGGATTTAAAAAGATTGTTCTAAATCGACTCACCACCGTGTAAAAGATCCGAGAAGACCGCATGTACATTGCCAGTTCCGGTGGTGACGGCGAGTAGTACCACGAGGCACAAACGCACGTTAGTTTTAAGGGTGGCCATGTGTGAGGCATGCAACCGCGTGCCGCATCGCGACTAAACATACCGAACGCACACCGGCCGGCTATATCAGAGTTTTCCGTCTTCGGGAAACTTTTCCGATCCGGAGTTGCGCCGACGCCGACGCTCTCTGTATGCAACTGGCAACGCGCGCGTGTTCTCTATTCCGTTCGTTTACTCGTTTACACAGTTCCTGACCCACCGCACACATACACAAATACACCCACCCACACACACATGTAGATCTGTACGTATGCATGAAAACATCCCACAACAATATTTATATTATCCTCTCTTCTGTTCTGTCTACTCCTGCACCTTTCTACACGTTCATAATTCATGTTCTACCCTCTCTTATACGAGTATAATGTTCCACAAGTGCGATTATGAAATTATGCGTTGTAAGAAAAATCTATTTTCTATTTTTAATCATAGTAAAATTTTACTCGTTCGTCGGATTATTTATTGTTGAATTATACTCGATTGCAATTAAAATAGGTTTATATTTACTAAATATCAGTGTACATATTAAATTTGATGCAATTTTATGTTTCATTATAATATAATAAACAAATTAATTTAATTTACTAATAACTAGTTATTCGTCAGTTGAGGTTCCCCTGGGGAAATAAAGCGATGTGAAGATTAACAATACTGTACGCAGTGTTCAAAAAATGGCCGCATAATGAATAATAGTTTTAAATACAGAATTGAAAATGCTCGAAAAATGAAACTGAAATTTTATCTTTCTATTTATAGAAATGAATTATTTCCAACTGGAAACCAAGTTTTATTTCCAGTCATTTAATGTGTTTTTGTGTGAATGTGGCGCGCTCGTATTTCTATGTCTATCTGTGAAGGTGTGCTCTCTTGAAATCCATGGTTACATTGTTGTGTATGGGTATGCGGTAGGTGTCTTGCGATTGTGTGTATTCGCGCGCGAATATGTGTGCGTGAGTGCGCGTGCGTGTGTGTGTGTGTGTGTATGTGTGCACGTGTGTATGTGTGTGTGTGTGTGTTTGAGCAATTGATAATCGGATGGCGAACGCAGGTAAATCATAGCAGCCAAAACAGACACTTCATTTAGAACAGTACGAGGGGAAAAAGAAATCGTTTTCTCGCACACTTTTGTTCCTTGGAGCGTAGAGAGAACCTCATAAAAACCATTACGGCTATCAATGTGACTTACAACCCCCTTGACTAGCGCTCGGTCGGTGCCGGGTTGAAATCTTGACGGCCACCTGCGACTTCATTTCAATAAAATATGAACCCCTCGGTTTGGTCCGTTGGTTCGTTGGTTGGAGGAGGTTGGTTTGGCTACTCTCACACGACCCGCACACATACAAACCACTTCGAAAACAGTCTATTCCATTATCTAGAAGTACGCGTCGTTTTGTGCCACCTAAGAACACTAAATAACTGCCCTTTGCACATCGAATCACGACTCTCTAGTTCAAAAGTTAACTAACCCCCTCAAGAGTCCTCATATAGACATTTATCATGTACACTTTGCATGAGTTTGATAATATAATTTTCTTAATCACAAATGAAATCAATATTACAATTTATTGAGAAATTAGTTATAAAAGAAGAATGAAGACAGGCGTATTGCAAATTAAGTGTACATCGACTCATAAAATATTTTTAGATAGAAAAGACACATTTACGTTGTTTTATTCACTTCCATTTTCTTATTAATAAAAAAAAAGTTTATATTAATAAATTAAAACTTTTTTAAAGACGTTAGTTAGTCGATATCAGTAATATTTTAATTAAACTTGTCACGCGACCTAGTTTAAGGAATGCCCAGTATTTGCCTATAGTGACAGACACAAAAAAAAACACAGAAAATTTGTTAACATATCTAAAAAACATCGGCCATGTATTGGCCCTAAACTTTCTTTGACGTAGTCAGTATATTTAGAGTTGATAGTATATAAATAAAAATATAAAATGTTAAAATTTCAAGAAAATATTTTCATTCATTGTCCTATAAAAGTGTAAAGTTAGTTTATTGTCAGATTTCCAAAGAAAACATATGTATTTCAGATTTTAAATGTTGGATTTTATAGTAATATAAAGAAAATATTATTATTCATTACATATTATTAAAAATTATTATGGCCGGGCATTTTTTAGTTTTCAAATTATCTTTAAACCAGAGAAAATATTTATATATAATATTTTAAATTATTTACTAACCTTTGTAACGGTTTTTCACTAAACTTATTTGTGACAATGACAATAAATGTTAAATGTCAAAATATTGGAATATTTAAAACAATTGACATGCATAGTAGATGCGATTTATTATATATAATTTTCCATACCTATGTAACTATGGCAATATAAATAGGATAATAGCAATTTTCTCGTAACTGGTACACTTTTTGAAGAAATGTTTCAAACAAAAGTTGTGCAGAATACTAATATCTTTCAATATTATTCTAACTATTTTTACTGCAAGTATAGCCGTTTCAGAGATATTGCAGAAATTGCAAAACAAGTTTTAAGTAAACATGCACTTCCGGTTTGAATATGCTTTTCAAAAATAAGAGGTTTTCGCCCCAGGCATATACAAATCTTAAGTTTAAAGATTCATAATTTTATCTTCAACGGTGTAGGCTGTAGAGCGCATACACACAGACACACAGACACACAGACAAACAGACACACACACACACACAGACGTCATTCCAAAAATAGTCAGAATCGATTCAGGGAAGGTCAAAAGGTGTATTTCCGTAAAAATTTCGAGAATTTTTTTTTCGTGATTACAATACTTACTTATTACTTCGTAAAAGAAAGTAACAATATGGAATAGCAAAAAATAAAACGTAAAAACACAATTTATAATACAATTATGAGCAAGTAGATACGTAACAAGAATCTGTAAAACTTGCAATGATTTTTATTTGGCTGGTGAATCAAACATTAGTGGAATCCATAAAATATATCGATATCATCAAAATATTACCCATCAATATGTATTTATTAAATACTTGCAGTTGTTTAAAAATATTACGGATTCTGCATACTTGCTTAGAATTATTGAACTATAAGTGTTTATATCAGTAATATTTGCAACTGATTAATTTAAATAGTATAGTTTTGCTCATAAAATATAAATGTAGAAATTATTAAATTATAGCTTTTTAGTACAGGTATTGACAAAAACCTCCAATGGAAAATAATATAAAGTTTGCGTACGTGCTGAATGTAAAAATGAACTTGTTACCGTGCCTGTGCTAATGTTAACTGAATTCGAAGAACTGTCGATATATTATTCAAAAAGTGAATTATTCACAAGTCAATTTCTATTCAGATAATGGTTACCCCGTATGAATTGAATTCAGTAATGCAACGATGAATCTATTCAAAACTAAGTCGGATGCCGAGACCTCCAGACACGTTGCCATCAGTTACCAGTTACTGTCCGCTCACAACTTTAGGATTTAATTAAAAATTGGATTTAAATTGAACCATTCCTGATTCAACATCAATTCTACATTAATAATGTAAAATGGCATACCTATAGTAAATCTAAAGCTTACAAAAAAGTTATAAATTCTTTTTAATTATTTATAAATAATATTAAATTACCACATGCTAATCTTCTATGTTTATTACTGGTAGCACATGTCATAGGGTATAAAATATATTAAACTACTGAAGTTTACACCACAATCCGAGGGAAAAGCTTGATGACATTTTTATTTTATTATAGCCATAATGAATGGAATTTGCCATCATGTATTTTAGTTAAATCATTGCACATCACATTTGATTAAGTTAATTAAAAATCCATTAAAACTACGCTTATTATAGGATAAACCGCCATGGTTATTTTAGCATAACATGTTGATGGTAATACATGCCATAACGTATAAAATATATCTAACCACCGAGCCACGCAGCGCTTAATTTGAAGAAAGAGGATGATAATATATTTAATTATTTATATGATTATAAATTGGTGACCAATATAAGCTAAGTATTAATTTGTATAAATATTAGTATAATTATGTATAACTAGCAATTATAATCTTATCTTTATAACACTCTATTTCAATCAAATCTAATTAGCTTTGATATCTATGCACACATTTTAATAAACTGTCACCATATTTTAGCCTTTATATTAAATTCGTCAATAATGAAATGTGTTCGAGACTTGTTTTGAATTTATAAATAAATTTGACCACCTTTATGCAATATTGCTTGTATATTTGCGCGTTATATGCCTATTTGTTTGTGGTATACATAGATATTACCAACTAAAACTAAAACGATCGTCATTATTGTTTAATATACGACAGGTTACATTAACGGACATGCATTGTCTTTTGTACATTGGTGTATAGAGACTGGCTATCGTTTCTACCATCAGATGTAATATGATAATTAAATGCAGACGTTAAAGCGCAAATTATTGTCTTCTGCTTTTGCGATCAAATATTATTTGGCTATGAAAATATTAAATATTGTTTTAATAGTTTACACAAGATAAATTTTTGACAGTTCATATCACGTTATATACGATTGTATGCTATTTTGATTGTACTGTTAATCATATTAAAGTATAGACAATACAAGTCAATAAACGTAGTTTTTAATTAAGAAATGCCGAGAGATAGGATTAGTTCGAGTTATTAAAATATATTCTAAGGAACACACAATACCAGTAAGAGAATAGGGGAATGTTTGTGGTTTACCATATATCCTTGCTGGGTGAATATACCATAATACTGGTATATTTCAAAGTTCAAAGACTAGTAATCCTCTAAATTAAATTAAATCTATAGTAGATTCTACTATACACCAGGTCAAGGGCACTGGAAAAATAGTCAACAAAATTGTTCATTTGGAGAACAAAAGAATTTATTTTCAAAACCCCGTAAGCATCGTAAAAAACAGCTGTAATTTATATGTGTTTTGATGAAAATGTACAAAAGCAGGAATATATGCTATTAGATTGTAAGCGTGTATCAACACTAAAAATGAAATTAAATCCGTAATTTTCTATAAAATTAAAAGTTAATATAAAAGTTCTCATTTATTTACAGTGTGCAGTATAAAAATGTAAATTTACATTAGTTTCTATTAAAAATTATACTTAAAAGCAATAAAAAAAACATTCTACACGATAACTACACGATTTTCAAAAATAACTTTATATTAAAATATAATACATAAAAAAAAATCATTATTCATATAAAATAACATTACTAATTCATATAATTATACTTTATTGGAATAAGAACTATTTACAAAATTTATTAATATATCTATAAGGTTGCGTAGCAAAGCAATTATTAAAATAAGATATCTACATAAGCTTTTCTTACATCTGATAATTATAGCCAAGATATTGGTTATTTTCAAAAATGATGATTTATTATCATTTCCGAAAATGCAGAATGATATTTTCAATATTTCCCTACTCTTATTAAATACCTAAGCTATTTTTATTGTCATGAAATGAGAATCAATTTTAATTAACGTAGTATTTTAATAAGCGCTGAAATAAAAATTGTTAAAATATGAATAGCATTAAAGCATATATAGAACAGTCTTACTCTGAAAAAACCGTAATGCGCAATATGAAAAAAACGCGTTGGATAAGATATAACTTTTGTTTTGATGACGTAGTTGAAACTTGTAGCTTTGTCCTAACAAAGTAAAGTTTACTTTGCGCGTCATTTTCAACAATGAAATATTAGCATTAAAATCTCGGAGAACCGAGAAGATAGAACAGAAGGTAGCGAGTAAGATTAATTTAAAGGAACGTCTTGTCTCGTCTGGTTACTTGAATCTGTAAACTTTGTACCAGACCACGACGCTCTGCAGCGACAGGTAACACGCCAGGTAACCCGGTGACCTGCTGCCCGCGATATGGCACATGATCCATTTGTTTGCTGCGCGGTGAGCCTGTATAACGAGATTCGAGAACAACCCCTATAATTCACCTACGCAGTTCTCTGATAAACCTAATGAAACGCAAATACTATTTTCAATGGAGCTGAAATTTAATTAGGGATTTACTATGAAGATACTAATTGATGTAATGAAAAGGATTCTGAATCTCTTTTTAGATCTTTCGAAAAATAAACGTTATATATTTCAATGCAATCTCACCTACATATATGAGAAAGAGGAGTCGAATTTCAAAATATACATACATACGATTTTGTCCATTTTCATAAAAACACTCATATCAACTCACTCAAACGACTGTTACATAACAACTGAGCGTCGAAAATGGCTGAAACTTTGGTGAGTAACTGTCAACAGATGAGCAACGAAATTCCCTAGCTTTTATTTACTAGTGCTGCTATCTTCATGTTGAGGTCGGAAACTTTTCAGACCATTCTCGTATATGATTGTGCGAGTAGTAGGATGAGTGCATCAGGGAAAGATACCGCCAAAGTTATTCGTTGACTAATACCTGAAAAATACGTTCTCCTGATTGTCAGTGCCAAAATGTAGGGCTTGCTACGCCGTCATTGTCCTACAATTCACCACAATGCAATCAAAAGACCTCGGGCTAGTTTTTCCAATAAAATTCTTCTACGAAATCATGAAAAATAATAACCTTCTTATCGAAATTGAATTCAACATTGCCATATAAAGCTTTTCCATCAGTTATGACACCCCAAAATGTCCCTTTTACAATTTGATTGTTCTATTTTAGTGTCTTGAATTATCTGTTCATCTGTTCTGTGTAACGCAACAAAGAACACTTTTAAATGACCATTAAATGCCTATACTGTGCTTTCTGTAAAAATAAAATATATTCGGTGACTTTCTCCTTTGTTTGATCGTGCTCCAACGTAATGTTTCTGCGTATGCGTTGCATATTCGGCGTCGATGGTTAGTTGATTTTGATTTAAATATATATATATATATATATATATATATATATATATATATATATATATATATATAATAATAATTGTGCTGTTTAACAGTTTATTAGTTTTCATAGTCACTTTTACGTTTATTTATATATTTTTTTATATAATTCTCTCAGTTTTTTTCATTTAAATATAAAAGTCGAAAATTCCACAATTCCAATACTAATTACTAGTTCATAAAAAGAGATACATCTACGTTTCATTTAATCTGAAATGCTTATATATAAAAACAACACATGTATTGTATAGCAAAGCCGTCAGATTGTGTTAGCGAAAGAAAACAAAACGTTCAAAATCAATTAAAATGTTTAAATTATTAACACACCGAACATATGTAAGTAGTATAAAAAAAACTAAAAATAAAATAATTAAATAGTATAGAACATTTGCTGTAAATTGAAGAACAGAAAACTTTAACCAGTTTTGCTCAAGAGTCTGTGAAGTACATAGAAATTCAATTGTTCGTCCTAGATATTTTATTCATTGCATGGCGTTTCCGTATTGTCCACATATACATCCACACACCAATACGCATTCTTTCATTGTATAAACATGATTAAAACTATGGATTTCTGGATAACACATCGCCATCAGAAAATTCTCTTCATTTTAATTAAACGAAACCAAATTCCTCTTGTCTGTGATTCTATATAGGTATAGTGCTCATTTTTCTTTTTTCTTTCATATTTTTTCCTTTATCTTCATTCTTTGTTTGTTCGAAATATCAATCGCAATAAGACTACATTTTCAATCAGTGCTAGATTATTGATTGTAATTGAATCAAGCTTGATGGTCAAATAATATAAGTCATTTTTACAACAGTAAGAATGTTGCGCACAAATTCTTACGGATTAATTTTTAATTGGAAATATTTAAACTGGTATTGTAGTATTTTTTCATTGTCTCTACTAATTGAGAGAATTAAAAAATAACTTTAGAAATAATTTTTTTTTGTGAAAAAATACTTTTTAAATTATCTTTATTCAATAAATCTATTGCCTGTAATGTTTACCTACTACCTCGCCCCCGGCTAACTTGCATTCGAATAACCAAAGTAACTTCATGACTTGGTCAAAGTGGATGTTTATTTGATGTGCTAAGTTATCTTTAATGATTTGGACCCGAGCATAATACGGTTAGTGTCTAACGGCGGAGATTGTATTTAGTGCATGAGGCATATAATCGAATTCGGCGGGCGCCCAGACGTCTGTCTGGCCGAAGGGGTCGTCCAACTGTGTCGTCTCTTATTTCGTGACAATTTCCACACTGGACTTTGCACACAATCCATCTTTTATAATCGCATCTATACTGATTATAGCACAACTTAACCATCAGTTACGAAACTATTAATTACCTTAAAAGCGTCATGTTATCATGTAATCGTGCGTATAAAACATGTATTTTATACTTCCCAAAAAAAATCACTGAAAAAAAATGTTGACATTTTATTACTGAAGAATAAAACCGATTATACTCTAAGCACCCCAAATACCTTCAATCTTGAAAATAACCCAAAAATGCAACTATTAAATAGTTGCGTATTGAGTTATTCGCAAATCTATAATTGCTCAGTATATTCTAAATTTATCTTATCAACGCATAAACTAAACATTCTTTATGGCTAGAATTTAAAAAAAAGCGTAATATACATATTTATTTGTTTTAACTCGTATCATTCAATTAAAATGCAGATTAGTGGTATTTTTCGCACGTTAGTTTCGTTGCGTTAATGCCATTTATTGCGTTTAAAACAATTGAAATCTATGTGTCACGTATCAAATATTCTGCATGTTATATGAATGAATATGGCCGCAAGCCGTGAAATTATTTAGGGGATGGTAGATGCATATGCGGTTGCGAACACTGCAATACACGCATCGGATGGTGGCAGCACCAGCAACAAATGCGAACAATACATACACTGCCAAAACAATAAATCATTTTTTATTTTTAAAAAACTTCCGTTCGCAGAAACAATAAACGATAGACGATGAAAAATTATTGCGCGAATGCCACATGTAGGAAATGTATATAGTGGCAAATTATGTTTTTTTTTAACTGCACACGTCTATATTTCGTAAGAGAATGCCAAGGATTTAAACATATTTATATATAGTAGTTTCATTGTTTTACACTGTAAATTTGCTATTCTTATACTTTTTTGTATATGATGCGATATATCTCATAAAAAGATACACAGATTTATTAAAGCACAAACACAAATATATAAAGCGCAATAGAATATTGCATTAAATTTTGACATAAATATTGACGTATAAATACGTTGAATATTATTAATGAAATTGATACACAACACGATTGAAATGAACATATTTCTGAATGACCCCTAATAAAATGTGATGACAACAATCATATAATCTAGGATAAATCAGATATAGCACAAATCCCTGATAAACTAAAATACACAATTCTAAAATGTCAATAACAAATGTTACTAGGCAATTCACATAAATAAATACAATATCGTATATCTCATATTATTTTGTTCTAAATTTAGGTCATCCGCGCGATTTATATGTTTAGAACCTTTAAATAAGGATTATAACAATAAAAATATCATAATTTGATTCATGACTAACATAAATTTATTTTGTCAAAAACTGAAAACCTTATAGTACGATATTCAACTACCCTATCAAATGCTTTCCAAGCAGAAATACAGTCGTATATAATTTTACGCCTCAACGTTTCTCCTGAAGGTGAAATGTAAAATATGTTTTAATACGACAAATATTAAAAATTATTCTTATTACATAGGTCGTTAAGAATTTATTTATAAAAAAATCGTTTTATATTTTATTAGTCCTAGAGTCGAGAACCTAAATATGAATACTGTGTAAGTTTCTCGAATACAATATTATAATTTTTATCTAAAAGTTAATGGCATGTAATTTTATAAAATGCTGCCAGACAAATTTATTTTTAATATCTAAAATGATATCCTTGAGAAATTATAAGTGTTAGAGACTTAAGTCACCTCTGTCTAGTTAAATAACTATTATATTTATGCTATGTCTATTTCGTACAAATTATTCAAACGCAAAAAAAGAAAATGGTGTTGGTTAAACGATTGTTTCAATATCGGATTATAACGAAGTCTCTACTTACGTTATCTCCAGTTTATATTAATCTAATTTCAGTTCTTAGCAAGTTTGCGTAGCTAAGTCTACTGTGAACTAAGCACAGATACTAGACAGGTTGTAGTAGATTCCTTATAGTATCTCTTTCGTGCATTGATTGGGCCCATAATAGGGTTGGCTTGAATATAGAAACCCGTGGAGGTTGAGAGGAGATTTGGGGTGGAGATTCTAATGAAGTGAAGGAACCAAAGTGTTGCCACCGGACTAATTATCAAGCGCTTAGTGGATACCATCTTGGACGCATGTAAACACCTTCATTACCAACACTCAACTCAGTTAACTGTGTTGGTATAGTCTTATCCTATTTATGAAATGGTTATTATCACAGTATAAAAGAGTTTTCTTCTCCCAAAATAGCAGATTGCACATTTGGTCACCCATTTTATACGTGTACCAAATTTTGTTCAAATCGATTGGATACTTCCCGCTTCAGGAAAGACCAAAAGATTTGGTCTAAGGAAAAAGTAAGCGAGATCGTTATTTTCCTAATTAGAGAAATAATCTTTCGATCCAGAAAATATGATAGGCACTTGTTTATTTTGTCTTAATTTTAAAAGAAAGTTGTTAATTTAATAAAACGGGAAGTATTTTATTTATATGTTACATAAACCAAAAGAGAATGTTAAAATATTTCCTGAAGTACAGCACCTATTAGACTAAAAATGGAAATAGATTTAATCGGTTGCCTACACAATATATGTGGCAAATTTGGTTGAAATCTGCTCGGTACCTTCGGACGAGACAAGCCGACAACATTTGATCTTACGAGCGATCAATATGTTACCAAGTATATAACATTTTCGGAATCAAAACGATGTGAAATGTTTTTTTTGTGAAATGATTATTTGGATGATATAGACAAATACTTAAGTTCTTCTTCATACGGCTTAAAATTGTCAAGAAATTGTAGGTATGTTAATGATCTCTAAATGGCAAAAATCGAATATGACGTAAAAAAAAGTTTATTTTAGGTGGACACCACTTCAAAAATATGACCATTAGTCGCATGTCGAATAACATTAGAATGATGTATTTTTGGTGTGTTGCATACGTAATTTTGACGTGTATATAATCATTCTTGCTTTTTCAATGTTGTGAGCTGAAAACAGTAATACGTTCATGATGGCAAATTCTCTATACAATACAAGAATAATTAAGTATAAATGATTTATTTAAAAGTTTTTAATACAACTTTTATTTTGTATTTCATGCTTTTAAAAGTTGTTGTTTGGTGTACGAGTAAATGTCTAACTCGTGTTAATAATGTGAAAAACAATGAAACGAAGCAGTATCAAAGATGAATGTAGCGTTGGCGACGTTTTATATTAACGATTCGGAAGTTTGTAACGTATTAATTTTTAATAAGCTCAAAGCAAGACCTACCTTTCCGCACTGTTGTTTCTGAATTTTCGTATTGCTATTATGTTTTATATAGAAGCACAATGGTTAAATTTAATTTTGCGTTTCAATTTCTAAAAAAAATATATACCAACTTATAAAGTTTTATAAAACATTCATTACGTATTAGTAACGTTTTCATATTTGTTTTAAAGAAAACCGAGTCATTAGTATTCATTCGCTTGTATTTAAGTTAAGTTAGTATTTACGCATTAATAAATCAACTAAAAATTTAACAGAATATAAATTAAAATGTGATAATACAGTAAAGAATGGTTAAAATAGTATTGCTCTAAAATAATTCTACTGTTAATAAACCTGTGCTAGATTTTTTTAGCCATCAAAGCTAATAGTAGGCGAATGAGGAAAACAGAAAGGATGATTTAGATCATTATTTTTAAATCAGAGTATAAGCAAAATAAAAAATATATGTTGGCAAAAGGAAAGTCCAAGTATTGTATAACGATCGCGTCATCCATAGAAATGCATTCAACTAATGGTCAGTCGTATCTATGTTTGCCATAAGGACGGACAATATTGTAGATATTGGCGTTGTTACCCGAATATAGAAGATGGAATGAAAAGCTTTAACCGCAAAAGCTCGTTTATGCGGTCAAGCGCACGTTGCTGGAAGTATCCATAGGCCCGGAACGTAAATCTTCCACATGGAGCTTGTTAAAAATACCACTTATCTATTTACAATTCCGTAATTTTTACTAACTCTAAAATTCCTATTTTAAACAAAGAAAAACAGTTCTGAAATATATTAAAATAAAATGTTATTTGACGACTAGTTCAGCGAAAATTATATTTAAATTTAAAAATGTTTTAAACATATTTTAAAAGTATTGTTAGTCAATATAAATGAGCTTAAGTATTCCATCGTGTATCAATAACACATAAAATTTTAAAATTCAGAGTTACACTTGATAGACATCCTGATAACGAAACAAAGGTATGATATCTAGTATTTTCTACTCTATACAACGACAATGTGTTAATAAGTGATTATCTCAGTTTACTAACAAGCTCATTGCTTACGTTAACCAGAAACTAAGCTGAATCAACTCATTCGTATCAACGCATACTCATTTGTTTGGTAGGTATATTTGACATTCTACTTATGTCGTCGCGATCTTCGTGACAATTACGATATTTAATTGCAAATTATTTATTATACGCTTTGAAAGAGAACAAATGTATATATATATATATATATATATATATATATATATATATATATATATATATATATATTTACGAGGGTGGTCTGAAAAGTTTCCGACCTCAACATGAAGATAGCCGCACTCGTAAATAAAAGCTAGGGAATTTCGTTGTTCATCTGTTGACAGTTACTCACCAAAGTTTCAGCCATTTTGGACGCGCAGTTGTTATGTAACAGTCGTTTGAGTGAGTTGATGTGAGTGTTTTTATGAAAATGGACGAAATCGAGTATCGGGTTGTCATCAAATATTTGTTTTTGAAAGGCAATACGCCTACGCAAATCAAAGATGAGTTGGATTCTGTGTATGGGGACTCTGCACCATCATTTACCACAGTGAAATTTTGGGCAGCTGAATTTTAACGTGGCCGTAAGAGCTTGGGAGACGATGAACGTTCGGGACGTCCAAAAACTGCAACTACCGACGAAAACATCGCCAAAGTTCACGAAATGGTGCTAGACGACCGCCGAATTAAAGTGAGAGAGATAGCAGAGGTTATGAAGATGTCAAAAGAACGTGTTTGTCACATATTAAATCAACATTTAGACATGAGAAAGCTGTCCGCGCGTTGGGTGCCGCGTTTGCTCACGTTAGACCAAAAACGTGTCTCACACCTCAGCGGTTGCCATGGCGAAAATCCACGAATTACGATTTGAACTGCTTGACCATCCGCTTTACTCAACAGATTTAGCCCCAAGCGACTTCTTTTTGTTCCCTCATCTAAAAATTGCGCTCGGAGGACAGAGATTTTCGTCAAATGAAGAGGCAATCATCTTCGTGAACAATTATTTTGCAGAGAAAAACGCCGAGTACTATTTGGACGGGTTACAGAGATGGGAACATCGCTGGGAGAAGTGTGTAGAGTTACAAGGAAACTATGTTGAAAAATAAAAATAAAAAATCTGAAAAAATGTCTTGTATCTTTGTTTGGTCGGAAACTTTTCAGACCACTCTCGTATATATATATATATATATATATATATATATATATATATATATATATATATATATATATATATATATATATATATATATATATATATATATATATATATATACATATATATATATATATATATATATATATATATATATATATATATATATATATATATATATATATATATATATATAAATATATATGAATGAAATTACAATTTAATTGTTGTATAAATATATACGAGTTCAACTTAACTCCTATAAGTGTAACTGTTAAATAATATGATTTTAATTTTATGGGTATATATCACAATATTTATATGTTATTATTATTGTAAATGTAATAAGTGACAATTTGTTTTTCAAATACCAGTAGCTATTTTTTTTTTCCCCCCCATTTATTTTTATAATTCTATATAATGATTATAAATATATGATTGGCTTTTTTATATTTTTTATTAATGAAAATTGTGTTACTAAAAATCTAAAACGCGATACTATATTTACTACTTGGAACGCCCAGATCCATAGACGTAAATGTCATATAGAGACACACAAGGTATTGAACATATATGTATGTACCTACACAATTAATTGCATCTCTAACCGGCCACTTAGTATATGATGTTTTCTAACAAATATCTAATGCAGTTTATAGGAATATTTCCTTTGTTTTAGTTATTAAGTATTTTGATACATTGAATTTTGTCAATCAGTATATTAACTTTTCTCTACGCTAATGTTATGCCATGCCCATTCTAGTAATAGAATATGTTCGACAGTTATGTCGCATTTAAACTCGATAAAAGAGGGCAGTTGTACTGTAAATACTAATGCTACCAAAACTATTTTTATCTTCGACCGCAAACTGAATAGATTTAACGGGGTCGTTCATTACTAGAATTCACATGAGAGATAGAGGAAGACATATCCGCCACAACCACCGGTCGATTCGCGCGCGTTTACCTAATGCCACTCAGTCGTGACGCTGATGGACATCGCCTAGGGTTATCACCAGACCAACTCACACTACAACCATCAACCAACTACGTTTGTGGGCCGATCGCGATCCGATCACCGTGCAAACTCCACGCTAAATTGAAAAGAGCTCGAATTTTCCGCTTTCCGGAGTATTGTCCCTTTCACTCATCGTCAACGAACTATCATGGATATCTACTCCACAGATAGAACAGAACGCAATAGCACGTAATAAAAAACGTACAGAACGTGGGTTAATTACTGAATTTATTGAAATATTTAATTAATGTTTAAATAATGATAAAAATTAAATAAGGATCATTATCATTGTTTTCTGACCAAGAAATAATTTGTAGCTCTTGGCGCCGAGATAAAGTACAATTTATTAAATATATACGCATTAATTCTATTTTTGAATCATTTTTCACGACTACGTATAAATGTGCCTAAGTCTCGATCGCGTGGAACAGTCACAATGTGCCAGTCGCGTGTTGGTTTGCGCGTCGATTTCTCCTTTGAAAACATCTGCAGTTCCCTGCATTTGGCTTTCTTATACGTAGTAGATATATCATTTTAGATAGGAAGGATAAGTAAATACAATTTATTTTTAAATTTAAGGACACACAATAATTCATTATACTATATTCGAAATTATTATGACCGGAAGTTTGTTAGTTTTCAAATAAATGATATAAAGTAAATACCTTACAGTATTTTAAAATGCTAAAATATTTTTAATATATCACTAACTTACTAACATTTCTCACTCTACCTATTTGTAACAGTTGATGTCAAATGTCAACATAAGTTTAAGAATTTCTATAGCAAATTTCTTGTAACTTTCTTGAAGAAGATTTTCAAACAAAAGTTGTGCTAAATATGAATATCCTTCATTTAAATTGTAACTATTTTTACTTACAGCTGTTTCGGAGATATTGCAGGAACCCCAAAAAAATGACTAGAGTTAATATCCACTTCTGTTTTTTACCAGCTATATACAAATCTTAAGTTTAAAGTTTCATAATTTTCCTTTCAGCAGTTTAGGCCATAGAGCGATCACACACACGCACACAGAGACGCCATTCCAAAAATAGTCGGATTCAGGGAAGGTCAAAGGTGTATTTCTGTTAAAATCTCGGGATCGATTTTTTTCATGACTACAATACTTACTTATTACTTCGTATAAGAAAGTAAAAAATTGAAAGTTCATCCATGTCTGTCCATGTCCACAATTTCTTTTTCCAGGGTGTGGTGTAATTACTACAGTTCTGACTGATTACGTGATCATAGAAAATAAAGAAAGGTAATTTACAATTATAATTGCCATAGATACACATACATTCATATCAACACGCTTTTTCTCAAAAATAGGGTAGCACATAACCCTTCTCATTCTCTTTTCATTCTCTTTCGTTATTCCTTTCCATCTAGCATGTTTCAAACTACTTATAAACGCTTTGTAATTAAAATTCAATATTTGTTTAATATAAATTTAAGTAGAAGTTAAATGTATGGCTATTCTAATAACAGGAATTTAAATCATTTTAAATTATTTACATTTTAAGAATCTCTCTACTGCAATAGTTTCTAAAATGCATTTTCATTACAGATAAAAGTCACTTAGATAAATGGAATAAATCATTTTCAAATTCAACAGTTTGCAGTTCATAGGTTCTACGAGTAGTTAATTGCTTTTAACCGAAACGACGCAAAGCGAAACAGTTCTATAAACCATATTATTAGTTTATTTTATTTTTGCTCGTGCATACATATAAAGCGCTAAGCAAATCAACGCCAATTCAAACTATATTCACGATACATTTTAATACATTGAATATTTTACCATATTATAAATAAATAAATAAATAAAAATAAAACTCAAATCCAAAATTACCTACATATAACTTGATGTCGTTTATTCTGAATCCCCTTTATATATAATTCATCAATTCACTACACTCTTCATTTCACTTCATTCTTTGCTTTACGTTCTATGCACCGTGTTTATACTATACATTTTTATATGTAGGTAATGTTAGTTGCGATAAATCGAAACAGTGTAACACTGTACACAGTCGTGATATTGTTGTTTGGTTATTACAAATACGTACAGCGAATGATAAAGTTGCGAAAGTAAATAGTAGTGCAATTTGTCACTTATACCAAAATGTCACCATAAATATTCTATATTTGCTATATATTCATATAAATAAGATCTTCACAAAAGTACAAAAAATAAGTTAATAAAGTAGTTGTTGCAATGATTTCTTATTTTAGACGGGTATTTATTAATATTATTAAGTACATAATTTCTTATTCAGTATTTATATTTGTAATAATTGAATAATTGCAATTTTCCTATTAGCAGTTGTAATTTATTAAAAAATTAAGTAATAGCGAAAACGTATCTTTTCATAGTCGTAATATACCAAATAGACAGCTAAATAAATCTTAAATCGATTATTCCGTGAAAATAACTGCCCTAATTACTTTCAATTATATCCAAAAAGATTTAAAAATTCCGTTTCGTTCAAGTTAAAATACATGGTTTGCGGGCTGATGCTGTGATAGGTATAATATCTTCTGTAGTGCAAGTGGCCTCTGGCATCGGACAGAGTAAGGGTCAACGTCAGCTCCCTTGGGAGTCAGCACGTTCGTTTCTCGGCTTCTGTCAGGACTTGAAGATGTACGAGGCTGTTCAAGCTGACCGCTAACTCTCTGTTGTTACCCCTCGTAGTAGTGATCAATGCAATACCTTTTTACCGTTAAAACACACAAAAACTAATCTAATTTTATTTACAAAAATAATTAAAATTAAGATAGGTTTATTCTAATCCAATTATGTTTTCACTTGCTTATACGAATGTATATAAGGAAGTAAAGTCATCATGAAAATAATAACCTACTACGTATAAGAAAGTCCAGTGCAAGACATTGCAAATGTTTATAAACTAGAATCAATTTTCATTTTATGGCATTATTGTTAAGAATGTTTTAATAAAGAACTATTTTCTCAACTAAGGTATAAACAAAACGTTAAATACCCGAGTGGCAGAATTAAAATAATGTATTATTTATATTTTGTTGCGTTGAATCTAAAACTAACACTTAGTGCCATCATTGAGGCAGTAGTTAAACTATTTGGCATCAAACTGTAATATGTTTATTATTTTTTACCAATAAAATTAATTGAAATGATAAATATAATAAAGAATCATAATAATTAATAAAGGTAGTCAAGGAAAACAATCTGCTGAATAATGTTAGTTTAAAAATATTTATGTTGTAAGCAAACAATATGATATATATATATACACAAATTTCTTGCTAATTTTAATTTAAAAAAATATTTTAAATGCGCCTCACATGTATATATATATAGTACTTATAGTTTGCCTAAAAACCAACTTGAACAATTGGACTACAGGTGGCATTACTAGGCTATTTGTTATGGCGAAGGACATGCAGAAATATATAGAACACCTTAGAACTTCATATTTAAAGTGATTTTTATTTTTAAAATAGTGATAATAAAGTGATTTATAAGAGGTATTATTCAACAATTTAACTAGAGAAAGGTAGGTTATATATATTTATTAATTTATGATAGTATAAGCATGGATTGGAACACGTTTGTTTACGACAATGAACCATACATCATCAAATCGGTTAATGATAAAACTACATATAAAATAATTCTCTCAAACACTATTAATATGTGGATTGAGGAATTAACGGTGGTCCAAATATCCGAACGGTCTAAGGTATTTGAGTTTTAAAAATTTTTAGGTTAGAATCTCAATGTTTTGCTTTTACACTAGGAGCTAAATCCAATCATTAGTACAGATGCAGAGACTTATCTTGACACAGTACTATCAATGTTAAATAATATATCAAGCAATAATGACGTGGTTGTTAATAAGCTAGATGAGAATATAAATTTAGAATGTAAAACAAAATTAATTGATACTCCATTTAAATTTACATTTTATTTAAAAGTATCTGAAACCGGCGCAGTATGTTATCTAATGATTTGATTTCGAATCGATGTTTAATCACATTTTGTTTAAAGTTTTGTACTGAATTAACAATACCGTTGATCCAAACAATCCAGTTGTTAGAATCTAGACAAAAGGAATTGTTTAAAGTGATTGAGCAAAATAATGAGGTAATTGCTCAACATGTTTTTGAGAATGGACCAATCAAAAGAGGTAAATTAATAATAATTTTTAAATAAAAATTACCATGTTCCGTTCATGAAATAATTATTAAATTTTCTTTTAGTATTTGATCATGTATACAAATATAATAAAGAAGAATACATCTCGAGTTTACCGAACACATTATGTTGTAATGTACTCTCGAAAAATGAGTTTAAAAAGTGTATTTTAGAAAAACATCCTGGTCCACCAGAACTGTTGAGTCCATTGTAAGTATGAATGTTATTGTTTTAAAACAATTTTAATGTGATATATTTAGGGTACGAAATGTTAACAAAAGGAAGAAAGGTCCGTCTTTGGTGAAACAAATTTTAAAACGTCGTTTTCCCAAAAAATAAATTGTATACCGAAATAAAATGACATTTTGTGAAAATAGAATAATGTTTTATTGTAACTTAATTTATTACTTATTATTTTTACTGGAACTGTTACTATATTTTATATGAAAAATACTCTATAGAAAAATAAATTTACTATTATAATAATTATTTGGTTGAAAATATTTATCAAATATTCAACATTTTATATATTTATACACTGTAAAATGAATTATATTACATGAATTTTAATATAAATTTTCTTTTAAGAACCTAAAACTATCTTAAAAATAAATAGATAACTAAATTTATTGAAATTACATAAATTTTAACAATTACTTCACATTAAAAATCATGTAAAATTACAGTGTAAGATAACAATAGATTTAGTTAGACTTAATGAGATGTAGGTGTATTTGGTAACGTTATTTGAACATTTTTCATCCTTCCTGAAACCTTAATAATATACTAAAATTCATTAATAAATTATTGTCTTAAAATATATTAAATACCATTTCTTGGTTCTCTTTTCCAATATTAATATCACTGGTAGTTGTTAGTGGAATTGTTGTATCAACCCAGACAAAAATACTATTTTCAAAAGAAAATAAATTTACTAGCCAAACCACTTCGCCTGCGGCTATATGTTGTGGCGAAGCATATAATCTAGAATTAATTGTAAATATCATCACTTGATATGCTGACGTAATGAATTTTTATTTTGTAGCCAATAGCAAATTTTTTATATGACCATAAGTTAAGATTTTCGTAATATTTAATTGTTAAGAATATTATTCACCCTAATATTGCACGTGGAATTTTTATCAATTCTGTATCATTATGTTTAACAATATCCGAGTTAAATGTGACTGAAGTACTAGTAGAACTCAACGCTTCCTGTAAACATACTGTTAACTAAAAAAAATTAAATATATACTATATGTACCTCTCCTAAATCATAAAATGTTTGTTTAAACGGCTTAACACTAACTACAGTACCACTTGATCCAGAAGATTTGAATAATCGTTTATTAGCTGTGTCGTCATAACGGGTACCCCAAAAATATATTATATTATCAATAGTTCCTACTACACTACACGAGTTTCCACAACTGGCAACCTTAAAAAACGTTTTTGCAAAGTTAGATTCGATCAAGTCGTTAAATTCTGGAGAAGTACAAATGTTTAATCAAATATACCATATTCATCTTACCACAACTTTTTTAAATATTCCGGTCACTTCTTCTATTTGCAATTTATTTTTACAGTGTCCCTTTCCTAGTTGTCCCTCTTTATTTCGTCCCATAGTGAACGTGGTTCCATTTTCTGTTATTAAAATAGTGTGATTTTGTCCCATAGACACATTTTGTATTTTTTGTTTAATATTTTTTACTAACACTAAACTAAGTGTCTTTTCTATGTTAGAAAATGTTGAAGATAATCCTAATTTATTATTAGTGTTTGAACCACAGGCTAAAATTTGTCCAGAATTTGTAATCAAAATGGTAGCATCGCCTCCACAATGAATACTTTTTATTTTCAGGCCATGAGGTACTTGAACTAAAGTTGGACTAGATCTGTTAGATAATGTTAGAGATTATTGGTTTTGTATTGATTTTTATTGGTGAGGTTTACCGATAATCTTCATCTCCTTGCCCTAGTCGCCCTGCTTTTCCGTTTCCCCATGAGTATAGGTCACCATTGACGCTTAATGCCATAACATGATCTGGACCGCACTTTAATTGGACGATATTTACTGATATCATTCTATCTATAAATGTAACGCTCATGTGTTACTAAATCATGTACTTTCCGTCATAACTGATTGATTAAATCCGTAAATTATTTAAAAATAGATAGCAACCTAGTCAACTGACAAGCAAATTTATTTGGAAATACAAAGTTATTTAGTTATATCACTTACTAATTATGCGTGGTTGTGTAATACTATTCCAGTCTCCATGTCCAAGACATCCTTCTCTGCCATCACCGCAAGACATCAGTAATCCGATATTATTTAAAAATATACTGAATCCGTTCCCACAAGCAACTCTTAAAATATTTACAAAAAATAATTAAGCTAAATTATATTCGATAACCAACTTACTGTTTTATATTTTTTCCTGTAAGTGATTCTATACGTATAGGATAGTTCCTCCAAGGAGCTAGTTCTCCGAGGCCTAATTGACCATATCTGTTGTTTCCCCACGAATAGACTAGCCAATCTAAAAATATTAAAACTTGAACATTAAATAATAACACCAAGAACAAAATTACCATCTGTAACAGCTAAACAATGGCTAATACCAACAGAAACGCTGATTAATTTACAAACTGGTAATTGTAAAGGTTCCAAACTGAATTCTGATTTGAAATTTTTCAATTCGTACAGAACAGATCTAAATAAAATATGATTAATTTATATTCTAATTAAACGTGTATATATAGTTTACCTTTCCGTCAAAACTTTCCTAAAACTATAATTCAATGTTTATTATTTAAAATATTTAATTTTGTTGTGAAATACCTTAGAGTATTATATATTTTTTGATCTTGTTTACTTTTGATTTCTTGTAGCATTTGAGGTATTATTGAAGAGTATATTGTATGTGCACTTGGCCGTTGTACTGCGTTTTTTTGTAACATTGTATTTATAAGTTGTTGTAAAGCATTTGAGTAACGTTTTGATATTGGTTCAAAATCACACTAAAATTTTGTAAAATATATTTTAATTATTAAGGCTTTTCAAAATAATATTATGGAAAATCAAATCAAAATGATATTACATATTTTAATTAGAGGAAAAGAGAGGAGACCTAAATTATTACCGTTGTAATTTTCGTCACTAGTGCTGGTAGATTTTGAGCTTCAAATGGCTTTCTCAACTCTATCATTTCATACAAAATACAACCTAACGCCCAAATATCTGATTTTTCATTGTAATCTTTTCCTTCACACTAAAATGGAAATGTCTTTAAATATAGCACACTCTTTTATAAAAATTACAAATTTGTACGTTTTTAAAGATATATTTTCCGATTCATATTTTATAATTCTTAAAATATTTACTTACCATTTCTGGACTGAGGTAATATGGGGTGCCAACAACGGTTTGAGCTTGTATTAATGTGGTCATCATTTTAGAAATTCCAAAATCACCCACTTTGGCAGAAAATTGTTTTGTTAAAAAAATGTTTGCGGTTTTCAGGTCTCTAAAATTTTAATTTTTATCACACATTTAATTGACATATTATGTTGAAATATGTTTGTCACCTGTGTAATATTTTATGTTTATGCATATGACTAATGGCACTTGTGATTTGTTGAAATAAATACAAAATATCGTGTTCTTTAATCCTCTTTTTTTCTCGAACTCGCAGATCTAGAAATTGCGCTAAGGTACCACCATCTGCGTATTCCATTTTAATATATAAAGTTCCATCTTCTTCAAAATTTCCGAAATATCTTTCAAAATTTTGAAAAATTGATAAAAAAAATTATATAATATGACAAATACATTTATTTATTTTTTAAGCTTACTTAATAATATGAGGATGATTTAATTCGGCTAATACTTTAACTTCATTCAACGCAGATTTTTTCTCCTCTAACGGCATATCCATTATATTTACTTCTTTTATTACTATTTCTTTTTTATCTGATTCGCGTCTATATAAAATCGCTGTTCCGAACGCACCTACGAATTTGAATTTATAAATTATGCAAAATTTAACAAAAATTTAATTTATGTTTAATTACCTTTACCAACTACAGATAATTTCGTGTATCCCGTAAACCTACTCTCAATTTCACCTCGTGAACTCTTCATTCTGAAACTGGGGAGGTCACTAACTTAGAGGAACAAATAATAACACTAAAGTTCTATATAACAAGATGTGTATGTATCGTAGTTGCTATAGGTTACCTAATGATACTTTTTCTTGCTTTGTAAGTATATTTGATCAATATAATAGATTGAATACAATAGTTTTTATCTAAATCATCAACATTAGCCACAAATTAATAATTAATTTTAATATCAATATACATACAACTATGTTAGTATTGAGTAATGTATATAGGTCGCTGATTACCTCACAATCTAAAAATCAAATATCGTTTTGATAGTATGTATAACGTTCTCAATTTATATTTAAAATCCATAGTTTTAAACCTAGAACAACCGCTATTATCACATATTTACGGAAATGTCAATTATTTAATATCTATATTAAATGAAAAGAAAAACTAAACCCTAGGATTAATTATTTATACAAATTAAAAACAAATCATAATTTTTTGTTCTTTGAAAATAAACGAAAACCCCATAAATAATTAATATTGTTAACAAATATTTTTAGCAAAACATTGCATTTATTAATTTATAGATAGCAATGTACAATTATCCACAATACCAACAATAAAATTATAAATATTTTATTTAATCTATATCAAACTACGAAACAATATATATTTTTAAATAATTCCAGATAATCAATACAAATAAATAGTAATAAAAAATGTAAAATAATTATATTTTAATATTACATCACCACAGAAAATGTTCTATTTAGACTTACACGCTACACATAATTTAATTTCTCATTTTCCATATCACATATCTTAACAATATATCTATTCTGACGAAAAAACGCAGTAACATAGTGTGAATTTTTGTTTTGCAATTCAGTCTGGTCCCGTAAGCGTGAAGTAGATAATTTTGTGAATATTAATAGTGTATTATATAAATTTTTAGAAAAAGAAGTAAATTATTGAGCTTAGAAAGTAACGAAGAATGTCAGTTCTTTCTTCAATCATTGACAGCATAATTTAGTAATTTATTAAGTTATATTTTGTATATATATATAAGTAATTTTATAAATACCTAAAGACCAGCTTTAGATGTATACAATTCACATTTATAAAAAAAATGTTATAATATCAATTTCATTGATTTTTATTATTTAACAGTTATATTTTGACATTTTTAATGAAAATCTGTGTACATTGTAAATATTATATAACTTTTATTTGCTCCTATTTTTATTTACGTATTTATAATTCAGTAAAACTCTCCTGCGCTCATAAAACAGCGCTATGACGTCATCATCCATTAAATTATATTAAGAAGTTCGTAAAGTTACCAATAGTGATGAGTTTTCACCCAGAGGACCCCTGGTGGTTATAAAAGGGTCATAAAACTTCGATAAAAATTTACAATTTACTGAAATGTCAAATATAACTGATAAATAATTTTAGAATTTCACATCTACTAAATCTAATAAAAAGCATTACGTTTTACAGAAGCCAAAGCTATTATTTTTGTAATTATATTACTCAGCATTACCTAATTTATCGTTTTAATTTAAATAGATTGGAGATTAGGAGTAAATACTCAAAATAAACGAACTAATCTCATCTTGTACATTGTCTATATTTTGGCAGTATACCAATATAAATGAACCAATGAATTTGTTTCATTCGTTAATTTATTGAATCAAATCAAATTTGCAAGAAAAGTGACTTCAGCTTCCCTAACCTCCGTTTTATTCAGTGCCACGAATTAGTTTCTTTGAAACTATTTTGTATTCCAAAATGAACACTGAATAATTGTCTTAATGATAATATCTTACTCGTACCTTGTTCGGTAATGATCAGTTCTTATCAGGGATTAATCTAAATTACATTTAAAATGAAACTAAATTTATTTTAATTGTAATTTTAGTCATATCCAAGTTCTTATAAAGATTTTTATACAAGTCTTTGAATTCATTTGTATCAAGTTGTCTTCTACAGTATTTACCTTGTCTTATCCATTGTTTAGTTCAGTAAATACTCTATTATACTATTATTTATAGAACTTAAATGTATTAATTTTGCTAAAATCAAGCTTGTTTTAGATATATTATATGTATATTTAATAAGCATCAAGTGTATAGTCACATGTTTTGAAGTAGGCACAAGCTTTGACATGTATTTTTGATGGCAGTCTATTTTTTTTTCTTCCCTAATTTTAAAATGATTTAGAAATAGACAAATAGACCCATATTCACATCTCCACTCAAAAACAATTTTATAAAAAAGGTAAAACATAAGAAATAGACTACAATAGACAGTAAGAAGTGTCCTTGTATATATCAGTACAGAGTTGAATAGAGTTTTGAATTTGAGCCATTATCTATGCAAAATGAAATCACTCCTAATCAAAATATTCAGAGCTTAATTTTTTATATTTAATTTGAATTTTTTTCCTTATTTATAATTTATATTTAATTAATAAAATTAAGATCTGAATAATAATATGGTCAGAGTAAATTAAATTTACAGATATATATTTAGATTTTAAATTATGAGTAATCAAATAGAATTTATCACAAATTGTTTTGTGCTTTTAGCAATAAAATCAGCAAGTTAGAGTTGTCACATTTGCAAATAAATATTTAATACTTTTCCAGTAAATCAATTATTTTTTTAAAGATACCAGTGCAACGCACTTAAATATCTTTTAAAAATAATTCCCGCTAACAACTTGCACATGAAGAACGCCAAGCTTCTGTTTGTTCAGTGTCGTTGCGAGCTTTTAATATTTCTTGATCACGTTTACGTTCGTTCTCTTCAAATAAATCGCCCTGGAAAATAATAAATGTATTGTATTAATAGAAATAGTTTTACAGTTCATTTAATAAAAAGTGTAGTGGTACCTTTTTATCTCGTTGCTCCCGAATATTTCGAGCTAGAGTCAAAAACGATGATTCAATATTAATATTATCTTTGCATGAAACTTCGAAAAATGGAATTTCAAAATTGTCTGCAATCTATAAAAAATTGCATTTTAATTCATACACGCTCACATTGTTCTCGTATAAAAATGTGTTCTATTCTTAGAAATTAGTTTGAAATAATTACTTTTTGTCCTCGTTCCTCATCCACAGCTCTGTGAAGAGTGGCCTCACATTTATTGCCCACTAACACTTTGACAACATCCGGAGAGGCATTCTGTAATAAATATTTGAAATGTAGTCAATTCTGAGATCGTAAAACGAAACGTTTTCACCTCTTCTATATTCCTTAACCAGTAGCTTAAATTATTAAATGACTCTAAACTTGTGGTGTCGTACATCAGTAAAATACCCATCGCTCCCCTGTAATATGCGGTCGTCAACGTGCGGAACCTTTCCTGACCTGCCGTGTCCCATATTTGTAATTTTACTGGCACACCGTCAAGATTTATTATTTTTTGTTTAAAATCTATACCTGGAATTATGAAAATTTTTTTTTGAGTTCATTCTATTTATTTAGTACAAAATTTCTACGTTTAGGTGTACATTTATTAACAAATATTTATAACAGATTAATAAGACAAAATCGTAATTTCGTTCATAGTTTCTCTTATTCTACTACACTATTAAAGATTCTATTAATTTCATTACTTTTATAGTGTAACTCTATAAGCACTACAGACACTATAAACCTAATATAGCATTAAAATGGCTTATGGTGTTATAGAATTTCTATAGAATATATAGACTAGAGCACCATAACTCATACAATTTTGTTAAATTCAATAAAATTGCATGATTTTTAGCGTCAGTTTTTATACTAAATAGCATTTTTAATTAAATAATTTTTAATAAATATCGACAGAAAACCATTTTAGTTGTGGGCGAAAGTTGTATAGTTTAAATATATTTTTATAATTGATACACTTATTTATTTTTTACTGAAGTCAAATATATGTTTAGCCATATCTTATTTATACAATTGGATAAATTAAAATCATTTCTAAACAATTATTAAAAATCATTTGATTTACAGAGTAGAACTAACTACTAAAATATTTAATTCAAATATATTGATACATTTTCTACGTAAACGGTAAAGGAATTCTATTGTACTAATTGTTTTTAATATCAAATTAATAATTGAATTTATAAATTATATAAATATCAAATGAAAAATGAAATAATTGTTGAGGAATACTATACATAATTGTTTTAGTATAACGTTTTCAATAAGATAAATTAATTTCGAAAACTAATAAATTTCATGTCTTTGTAAACCCATTTCTTTTGTTACCTTTGTAACCGATGACTCATCTATCATATGGTCCTATTTTTTTATTATAATATCAAAATATCCTGTTAATAACTCACCTATAGTAGAAATGTAAGTGTCATAATACCGTTCGTCACAATACCGATGAACTATACAAGTTTTTCCAACATTAGAATCACCAAGCACTAATACTTTATATGTTGCAGTAAAGTCCAACGCCATGTTTCACCCTTGGATACAGAAACCAAGTATTAAAACATGTGTTAAGAATCGATTTTTACATGCGACGCATGAGCGTCGAAGTTTGTGCCACCTGTAGACGTCGCATCTATTACAGCAGCTTGGCATCGGCAACGCTTACAAATACATTCGATCTTTAAACCATTTTTACTTTCTTATATAAATAAGTATTCAAATTACGAAAAATTTCAAATGCGATATAGATTCCTGCGTCTCTAAGCCCATACTGTATGCAATATTTAAAAACGAATTATAGTCAAAAATTAAGAAACATGAAATTTAAGTTGTTTATTAAATTTAGATGTGATTGAATATTCAACTCAGTTGTTGTGCGTTTAAGGTAAGGGATGAAAATGAAAAACAACGAATGCATTTTTATTTTTTAAACGAAATAAAAATTTGAACGATGTGGATAAAAGACTTAATTCATTTTCATCCTTTACCTAAAATTTAGATGTGCTGATTAGTTTTACTAAATTGATCAACCGGAAATGGTACTTTACATGAAATTGTCTTCCGTTTTTGTGTATTTTAACAAATATTTAATTTTAGTAAAAAAACACAATACCATTTTCTATAATTTTAGTTCGTAAAGTTTTTTGAAATAACTTCTATTTTACGTGCTACGGCTTTTTGAAAAATTGAATTAGGCTTCGAAACAAGTAATGATAAATTTTTAACTTATCAATATTGTTTATTATGAAAATATATAATTACGTAGGTCAAAGAAATATGAAATAAATAATTTAAAAAATAGTATTTGTTCCGACATTTTAAATTTAGATCAAATTAGCATTTTATAAAAATTCTTAAACGTTGGTAATCCAAGGACCAAATACTAAATATAAAGAAATTGATAATCTTATCTATTACAATCAGAAATATTAATTTATTAGAAGAATTTTTAAATTACATAATTGTAATTATCAATTTCAAGGGGATTTCTATTCAACCTTGTTGTCTATACTTAATAATAGGAAAAAGATTAAAATAAATGATTTAGGGGAATCCTAATTTTTTTTTTTTTTTTTATTTGTCAAAGCAACATTGTATAGTTGAGACGTATTCAAACGGTTGTAAATCTAAATATTGTTTTACTGTACACGAGACGAGACATGTAAAATATAACGGTAAATTTACAATAGTTTACAACGTTTTCTAAAACGAGCATCGAGCAAATATGTTGAGTCAACATTCAAAATGACGTTTACAACTGTTTACGAGTGATTTTATAATATTGTGCAAACTAGAAGATGTTTTATTAAACCTACTAGTTTTATCTATTACTGTTTAGGAAGTGTACATAGTGTAACTTAGAAAGGAGTTAGGTTAGAATTAAGTGAACTCATTTTAACTGCGTAAATAAGATAAGTGCTATGGAAAATATTACGGAAGAAAATTTGGGGCAACAATACGCTTTACAAGTTGCAGTTCAAACAATGAAAGAACGCTGTTTGCAGTTACAACAACGCTTATCGATAGTTGAAGAGGAAAATATGAATTTAAGAGTCAAATATCACTCGGAAGGCTTAGATATAAGCCAGGATGGGAGTAAATCAGAAGTGGAACTACTACAACAAAAAATCGTTCAACTAAGCAAACAGAAATCACAATTGACGCACAATGTGTTAATGGTAGCGACTGAAAATCGTCATTTATGGAATAGATTATCGAAATTAACACAAGCCAACCAGACGCTAGGGAATCATTTAACAAAAATCAACGATACTTTAACTCAATCACCTACGATGACCCAATCTGCCCTAATAAGATCGAAAACATTCACCCATGAGACACCACCTCCAAAATTAGTGCGCCGAGAAGATCGGAGTGAAGATCCGTATTTAGATACTAGTTTAGAAGATATATCGTTGAAAATTATTAATAGTATTGCACAAGAGAAATATGAATTGGAGAAACAATGTGCCCAAATGACTGAAATGCAGAATAATGATGCGATTTTATCGACTTCCATTGGATTCTCATATCCGAACGATGAATTGGATGATTGCACCATTAGTGAAATTGCGGAAAATATGGAAAATCTTATTTTAATAAAAGATGCGTTGATAAATCAAAAGGATAAATTAAAAAAAGGATTTGAGATGTTGCAGATGATTGCTAGTAGTAAGGAATTATTTATTTTACTTTTATGTTTTGTTTATTTAATGATTGTATTTTAGGTAGTACATTGTGTAAACATTGTAAAGAGAAAAAAGTCAATGTGGAATCTCAAAAACAAATCGATGATGTTAAAATTGTCAAAGCAACGACAAGTTCAGCGAACATCGATATGGAGAGGATGTGTCCGTTATGCAGCACATGTTTTATTAGTGATCAATTAGCGGATTTTGTAAGTCATGTACAGAATCATTTTATTGGAGAAGATATGACTTTGGAACACTACGAAGTAATAAATCATTCAACTGGACCAAGAAAATGACATTTTTCTTTAAACAATTCGGTATATTTGAGACACTGTGATACAAATACCAATCTATATGTTTGGTGAATTTGTTTATGAAATAGGAAAAAATTGTAACTAGTTGAGTAACTTTGATATATCAAGTTAAAATTGTAGAACAACGTTGGGCTACGTTTCCTACCTAGAATTCAGATATAAATACACAACGCATTTCATATTAATGCATTATCGCAATTTTGCTTTCTGTGATCTTAGTTTTCTTCTTAAATTGGTTATAGGATGCCTTTATAATTTGTTTTATATGTATATAATTTATATAAATATATAATTTAAAAAAATTCAATTGCGCTATGAAACAAATTGAAGTAACTGTAGTTATATTTAAACGTAAATTTAACCGAACATATTGAATTTAAGCGTTAGTGTACTATTTAACATAACTATCGAAACTGTTTTATTTTGTAACACAATTTTCACCATTCTTAGTGGAGTTTAATTTGCGTTATTTCATTTGTTTTCACTTATCTATTCTGATTTTTTCTCATGAGATAAAGAAGCAGATTAAATCAAGTGTTAAACGGAATAACGCTAATTTAAAATTAATAAGTTTGATAATTAATTAGATTTGCGACTGTAGATTTGTTTATAAGCGCTAATCATTGTAGAATTATATAATTATTCCGTAGTGAAGATATCCGACCCAACGCCTGTATAAATATGTTCGTAACTATGTTGAATTTTCAAATTAAACAGTAATGTCGAATTAGTTAATTTAAAAAAAAAACAAGCTTTTATTTATAATAGTGTAAAAGGTATTACTGTAGTTTTAGAAAACAATACAACTATTATCCATCGTTTATAGATTTATTGTATATACATGTTTAATAATCTTAAGTATATTAAAAAAAAATATTTAATACTATATTTTATTATTAGAATTTAGCAACTATCCTAAATCAGAAGGTTTAACATCTTTTGTAGTCGCTGGTCCTTGCGTAGTTTTTTGCAACAAATTTTTACTAAACCAAGACGGTCTCGGTTTATTCATTTCGACCACCCGTTTACCTTCCCAGAATTCCTGTGGTTGCTCCTGCTTCTCACCATCATACAACACCATAACCTCTTTTTCAACCGGACTCAATTTCAACTCATTTTGGATTTGATCTTGCATCAATTTCGTCTCCTTTTGAACTTGTGCGTAACAATTCGCTAAAAGAAACCCCTTAACACATATTCGACGCAAACACAACAAAAGTACTAACGGCATAAAACTCCAACTTCATGATCATGTCCACAAGCATTACAAACTTGAAGGTTAGTTTTCGGCTTCAATAGCTTCCAAACATAATCTGGATGCCCAAATTTACGTTTCCAACGTTTTTCAACTGTACGACGGTTTCGGGGCACAGCCCACAAAAACCCATCTCCAAAAATGTCTTGAAGAGAGAATTTCTTTGCTGGTTTAGGTTCTGAATCAACAGCCGCAATGCATAGGTCTTCTAAATTTGAGGTTATATTAACGAATTTCTATTAAAACACTTGATTGTGTAATACCTGGTGGAAATCTTCCGAATATTGCAGCTACATTGTATTCTAAACGAGTTAATATTAAACGAAATCTATGTATTAAGTATGCCATGATTAAAATGTAATAGACAGTTGATTCGTGTTTATCTCATATGTGACAGTGTTGCCAACACAACTAGTATATAATGTAACCTAATTTATATTTAGATGTTTAACCACTTGTCAATTTATATTTACTGATTGGGGTAGTTCTTAAAATAAATTATTGATCTATTATGATAATTTTATTTCGTTTTGGTGACTATATAAACTATGAATTTATGTGTAAATTGATTCATCTAGCAAGTGAATACTTTGATTGCACCACAACTATTGTTTGATTGTTGGTAATAATGCAAAATGCGTACTGGGGGAAGTGAATAGTGAAGGTAGAAGTAGAAATGTGACTTCTAGTAAATGTCTTGTGCATGTGGAGTGTAGTAGATAGTCTTTTCATTTTCATACCAGTTTTGACGATGGCTTGTATAGGGTCGGGTAGGCTCTGTGCTCGAGTGCAAGAGAAATTGTGCCAGTTGCGACAATCAGCTCAGTTAAAAGGAAAAACTACAACATTTGTGCGAAACAATATTGGATTGCAATCTCTGACAAGGAATCTATATCAGCAATGCCAGGTTAGAAATTTAAATATATATTTAAATTAACTTAATCATTTTTGTGTATGCCATACAATAAATAGAATTATCTAAAGTTTTATAAAAATGAGACAAATTTCCAAACCAACATCCTAATGCCAGTGATTACATAAACTCTAGTTCATATTTCACGTACGACAATTGTCATTAAATATTAGTAATTATCTAGATATTTGTTAAATTTATTCAATATCGAACTTTGTACTGTTTAAAATATTTAAAATTAATAAATTTGCAAAATTTATTGATCGCGCGATATTTCACTATATACTACACATTTCTGAATGAAACGCAAGTTGGTAACTGAATAAATAAACGTAATCTTATGTAAATATTTTATTAAATCTTGTATCTACAACCGCATTGACTTTATCAGCACAAAATTTGTATGACAGCTAGTGCACTGTAGTTTATATTTTAAATCCGCGCTTACTATTTGCTTACTGAGCATGCGTATTTCGTTTCTCTTTCTATCCACGCTTCTAAAATTGGCGGTACATTTGAATTCATCATTTTTCTACATGCTAATTTAAACATAAAATACTCGTAAAAATTTAATTTAATTATTTAATAAACAGTAGTGTATTGGTTAAGTAAAAGCGAATTTTTTTAAATGTCATGCATAGACTGTAATACGTAAAGTAGGCTAGCGGATCTTGTGCTGAACGTTAAGAAAATTCTGAGTAGATTATATTCGACTTTCACGATTATATTATACAGAAATGTTTGCTATCACTTTCTTTTAAAAGTCTGTTAACAGATGAACTCTACCAAATTAGTAAAAATTCCATTTTTTCGATTCAATTGCGTATGCTAATTTGTAATTCATTGTGTTTTATTGCCGCAACATTGATTGCTCATTGAAAATTAGATTCAGTTTGAGATATTTGTGTTATTGTACAAAGAAAGTAACACAGATTCTCGGTTATAGGTATCAATATTTGAAAGCATGTTTGAAAAGTAATAAGCCCATTATAATTTGCTGCTCCGATAAAATTTAGGCTAGTAATTGTACGCTTTCAAAATAATACTAATATTAATAGAATAATACGTTATTATACTTATATTGGCTTCTAGTTTTTCATACACAAAATTGCTATTGTCATAACTTTTGCATCTTATTAAAAATTCGTCTAAAGTTAATCAAAAATACAATTGTACGTATGCTTTTATTATATTAAATAATAGCAGAAAAAAAAATCAAATATCAGATTACGGACTTAAACAAAAAATAAAAGTTGGTAAAATTAGAAAATATATTTTTTAAATTGTTAACAAATTAAATAAGTGAAAAATAATAAATTAATACTTTAAAAAATGTTATCTAAATAACATTTTTATCAACACAAATTAATTATAATTGGAAATTATCTTTATTTTATTTTGCAAATAGAATGAAATTGAAATTATAAATTGATTCAAATAAACATTGTTCATACTGAATGTTTTATTTCACTATAAAATAATAAACAAATTTTAGTGTTAATTTTTTTTTTAAATTAATGAATATTCAATTAAAATAAATGTAATATTGCATCCAATGTATGTAATTTGACATTTTAATTTTAAAACCAGATAATATATATGTATATTTTAAAAATGACATGCTTTATTCCAAAATGTTGCATTTCTAATAGGTAATATATTGTGTATTAAATCAAATCACTTACATTTTTTTTTTAAATTAAAATTTATTATGCTTTCTTCATTTGCCCCAAAATATATTAACTTATCTACTCATAATTCACTGTTATAGTTAGTGAAATTGTGTTAACTAATGCTAAATTCTAACAATAGAATGTGTCTAATTAAAATTAAATATTCCAAACAAAAAAAAAAATGAAATGATTACAACTGATGCGTACGCAACAATTAAATTGTGAGGTGTGCGATTTACGTAAATGGTAACAGATGAAAGTTTAAAATTATTTTAATGTAATGTGCACGCTATTTTAGACAGTTGATAATTAACCCAAATAAATAGCATTCTTCCACTTATGCCTTTGTTGAATTTTGTCATACGTATATTACGCGATCACAGTAATTATTTGTTTGAGGCAGGTTGAGGGCGTTTCTTGCATTTCGGTTACTGTGTGCAAAATATTATTTATATATATATATATATATATATATATATATATATATATATATATATATATATATATATATATATATATATATATATATATATTATATATATATATATATATATATATATATATATATATATATATATATATATATATATATTATATATATATATATATATATATATATATATATATATATATATATATATATATATATATATATATATATATATATATATATATATATATATATATTCAACGTTCCATCATAAAACATTTATTTTCATGTTTACATGTTTTCTAACATATATATTTTTTTTATAACAAGCAGATAATTAATTTAATATGTGTGTCAATTAAAAACATAAAATGTTGGTACATTTGGAAAAATGCAAATGAATAAAATTCAAACAATATTCATTTAACCCCAAATGTATTACCAAAATCAAAAAAAAATTGTCAGTTTCTACTACGTTTTAAAATCAACAGAGCAGCATCATATTCATTTAATTAAGATGTGTGGTTGAGTATTTTATCGTAAATAGCGGCAATGCAAATTCGCTTTGGCCTTTTGTATCAGTCATGCTACACACTTAGTGTAGATCAAGCATAAGATTATTTATTATTATTGTATATACATATGTACGTAACAAATCACACTCGAATTATTCGTAAATTACTGCAACAATTTTTTAATCTAGAATCTAAACACACATATACATAATGAAAAATGTTTTTTTGAACAATTAATTTAACGCATAAATTCAAGTCTTTTACTTTCTATTTTACAATTTTGAAAAGTGTTAAATTAATTCAATTTCTTTATTATACTTCATAAAAACATAATTTTAAATCGTTTAAATAAACATGTTTTTTTTTTTAAATATTTTGTAAAGATAATTTTTAATGAAGAACTGCCCATTTGCAGTTCCTGAATTATTAGTTCTCATACTGATACAGGAAAAAAATTATCATGACTTATATACATATATGTCATGCAAGTTGCGATCAGAAAAATTATAGCTCACAAACATTATTTATGTTTCTTGATATATAATAAGTTATACTACGTTTTTTGTTATATACAAGTGAAGAGTTATGGATTCAAAGTAATTTGTTGATAACCAGACTTATTTTCAATAAATTATTTTGCATAACGTTTCGGTCACATTTGAGCTTTTTTAAAAATATTTATTAATGATTTGAACTGTAGCAACGTGATGCATGTCAATGGTTTTCTAAAAAAAATACCTAATTACTTTTTGTTTGTTTTGCAATATAATAATTGCTGCTGCCCAAATCCTAAAGTGTTAGTAATTATTAAGAAAAATGCATTTACATACCTATACTATCGAACTTCAATAATTCGAACTTCGTTAACTCGAATTTTTGAATAACTCAAACAAAATTGGTTGGCAATATCCAATATACATACTTCTATGTGTAATTTGATTACTCGATTTTTTTTTGTGGCAAATCATGTTTCGAGTGTATATTAAATAAAAAATGAGTTATAATCGAAGTAGACATTCATGTATTACGTCGATATTTAGGCAATTAGATGTGTTTTATGCGTTTCCTTAAAGAAAATGCCCACATATGATTATATGTATATGTTGATTCATTAATTGGAAATTGAAAATTTTGAATTAACGTGACGGTATAGATTTAAACAATAAATCAAAACTAGATGCGTGTCTGGTGGAGCGATGAGAAGAAAGTTCTACGCAACATGGTCGTTATACATTTTACAGTTTGTCAACCTCTGGTAGCGTTCAGCAGCCATAGCCCAGTGCTTGCTGCTGCTAACACTAATAGGTGAAGAGCGATGGACATTCCTCCGGCTGGGAGGTGAGAGTGACCTTGATGTTCCTCATCCACCCCTCTGCCGCGTTGTTCAGCTTCTTTGATGCCAGTAGTTGAAGTAGGTCGATCGCTCGGCACTGTATATATGTATATATTTTTCTATACTACACGCCATACGATGAACTGAGCACGGGTGAAAGTAGCCTCTTGCCGCGCCCCTAGACCTCAACAGGTACCCATACGACGGGTGCACCTGTATCTTTAATGTGTTCCCATATTCTTCTCTCTTCTGCTCGAACATCGATATCAGATGAACACGTGGGTTTGTTGTGTTTGATAGAGATGAAATGTGTGCGAGAGTGAGCTCTTTGAACTTCTAAGATCGCACCTGTCGAGCTATCCCTTCTCAGGAATCAAAAACGTATTTTATTCTTTTTTTTATTGGTTGCTTCGGTTCTTTTTTTATGTATTTGTTCGTTGTTTCATATACAACAAAGTATATACTCGTACATGGTTGACCGGCTCTAGGATTAGAATGGAACTCATATTACTTTGTAAAAAATACATTTATATTCGTTTTTATGGATAACTAGCGAATAACTGGAAATCATTTCAACAACTACATTTAACATTACATTACATATTTTGGAAGCAGTTTTATCTGCTGTCATGTATTCCGAACGTTTAGTTTTATATTTTATTAATATTTACCACTAACGTCTTGATCTTCACAATTGTGAAGAATGTGACGTTATTGTTTATTTTCTCCATTAATCGATTCCTAAATTCAACATCTTCACAATGAAATTTCTCAACGAATTAATTTAATTTGTTAGTTTCATAGTGGTGTTATAATTAATGACAATTCCCTCAAATAAACACTCGATCAATACCAACGGAAATTATATTATTTGATTACACTTACAATGTAAGTGTATTTAAAAATGATGACCTTTTCCTAAATTCAGTAAAATTATATGATATTAAAGTAAATTTTCATTAAAAATTATGCTAATTTATTTCTTTTTTACTTTCTTAAACGAAGTAATAAGTATTGTAATTATTAAAAAAATATATCTCTATAACCAAAAATCACTGAAATTATAACCATGAAACTTTAAACTATATGGCTCGTAAAAAACTTCATGTTTTTGAAAAGAATATTCAAACCGGAAGTTCATGTTTACTCTCGTAATTTTTTATCGTTTATGCAATATCTCCGAAACGGCTGCACTTATGGTAAAAATAGTAATATTTAAAATGGAATATATTAATATTTTGCACAACTTTTGTTTTAAAAGTTTCTCCAAAAAGTGTACCAGTTCCAAGAAAACTGCAACTTTAAATCTTAAATTTCTTATTTATGTTGCTATAGATACCTAGGCATGGAAATTTATATTTAATAAATCATATACCCTATGCGTATAAGAAAGTCACTGTAGATATGCTTACAGCTTACGAATCCTTATATTACGATATCCAAGATATTACTGTTTATAAATAATCATATTTGGGTTACGATACGTATGACGTCACTAGTCAAAATGATGCGATAATATGATCCTTATTACATAGATTAAGGTGTTTTACTCCTCGTAGAAAATCATCTAAAGATTGCAAATGCATTTGCAAATAAGCTCACGAATTCATAAAAATTACCAATTTTTGAAGTGAATTAAAATTCTGTCCATTCGCCAATTTATATAAATTATTTTGTAAATCCCATCGAAGATACACCACTGAATTTTTCATATATATAATCTCAGCCAGGAATATTTGAATTGTAAATAAGTACGTGCGAAATACTTATAATCAGTATCGGAATACTTTTGATTGTTGGAATTTCATGTAACAACATATGCAAAACTTGACGACTATTTAAAATTTACGCCATGTCGGGAGAAAAAGAATTCCGGCCAGATGAAGGTTTCACTGTGTTTATTAGTATTCTGTATTGTGCTTCGGTACTTCACAATCAATAGTATAGTAGGTATGCTGGAAATTTGTCATAGAATAGCTTATATGTAACCATATCAGTGTGTTAACATATATGCATATATGTGGTACTTACTCAAAACAAAGAATATTATTTATATAAACATATTTCTGTCATTCGCTGGACCTTCTATAGAGGATATTGTTCGTCATTTACCATATATTACTCCCTCCTTTCTTGTAATTGTAATATTTGGTTCTTGGAATGTTGTAAGATTATTTCTAAATGCGTGTTTCATTCCAAAGTTATGCGAGGTGCGTAACCATAACCAAAAACGAAATCAGGTGTTTGAAAGTGTATATAATACATATATGAAGAAAGTAATCTATATTAATTTCTTCCTCGTCTACCCACAGATGCAGCTAATTTTGCATGCAAAATTCTTTTGTTTTTATCCATATATTACATTTTTGAATTTTATGTGATAATGTTATAAATAGAACATTTTGTGTTAATTTTGACAAATATCAAACACCCATATCCATAGAAGGAACTTTTAAATTAAATCACTTTTACTTGCCAATAGAAGCTTTATTTATGTCAAGCGTAATGTGTGTAATATTCACGGATTCAAACAAATGAGCAATTATGCAAGTTAGATAAAGGCACTAGCATATAGTGCAAAACAAACTTCAAAAACCAGTTAAAAAAATGACGATTTTAGTCACGACCGTAATTAACTTTTGGAACATAAATGACAGTTTTGTGAACACTTACTAATCTAATAATCGTGAAACAAGAATAAAAGCATCTGTAATCATTAATTATTATCACTCCAAAGGTTAACGTTGCAATTTCATAAGAGCGAATGGTTTAGTTATAGTGTATAAATTAAATTTGTATCTTCTATGACTTGTCGTGATCTAAACATATTATAATAATTGCGGAACTGACCTACGTTAGTATATGTCAAGAACAACCAAGATCTGCAATTTTTTTGTCCTGTAGTTTGTTCTCTTTTGTGTTGCAATGTAACAACAATAATTTCATTAATATGAAAATGTCATGGTTTAACGTTATCACACATAGAATAAATAAATTATACCTAATTTAACTTTCTGTTACAATTGCAATCAAAATATTTTACTAAAGAAACGTAATCGATTACCAAATTATCAAATATTTTATTTTAATAAAAAAATATATATATATATATATATATATATATATATATATATATATATATATATATATATATATATATTTCGATAATAAAAATATTTGTTAATTCAAATTTACATTTATCAAGGAATGGTTGGAAATTTGAATTTCTTGCATATAAATGCAAGAGATTCAACCTTTCGTTTTATCCGATTACGTGGTTATAAAATCTATTATTATCTGATTGCGAAAATTAGAATTGAAAATATTGAGGAAGATAAAAGATGGAAAGTTTAGACATATTGTTATTAGAAACGTCATTTTTATGAATAAGAAAAAAAAAAGAACGTCCGTGTGAGGAAATATTAGTAATATATTACAACCTTGTAGACTATATGTAATTAATATGGTCCTAGATGTGCATAAGAGTTTATTGAGTAATTTGTAAGATTGTAGTTTTAATTAAATATATACATACATATAATTACGCGGAATCCTGTTGCATTCAAGGTTTGAAAGAATGTATGTATTTCTAATACCATCTTACTTAATACCAATGCTAATTTATTTATATTAATTGGTATTTTTTTGATATATTTCATTTTTATATTGCAAAACAGCACATTAATTACTTTCGTAAGTAACAGATAAATTATGCAGTTTGAGAAAAGATTAGCATCAAAGTGGATAATCTCATATATATATATATATATATATATATATATATATATATATATATATATATATATATATATATATATATATATATATACACATATATATATATATATATATATATATATATATATATATATATATATATATATATATATATACATATATATATATATATATATATATATATATATATATATATATATAATTTTAAAATTATTCTTCATCCCCCATACTAACCAACATTGTAAAATATGAGAACGAATTTTTCATTATCTAAAACAGTTAGAAAAACATTTTCGTAAAAGTTAATTATTTTATTTTTCAAACTTACCATATAGAAAGTCTCCAAATTTACTGGTAATACTTGAGCCATAGATAAAGTAACAGGTTTTTGACAGCGGAGTAAATAAAAACTAACATCTTTTTGATATGCCACCGATGTATCATACCAATTAGTATAGAATCCATACTCTAGCGTGGCAAACTACAAAATGAATGTGATTAAATTTGTGATAATAAATTTTATAGACGTAGAAAATTGAAAAAAACCTCCGTCTATTTATCATACAGTTTCGTTAATAATTATATGGGATTGAACAATATTCTCTTTAAAATATAGCAATGAAAATCAATTTTTTGTACTGCTACAGATAAATTGTGGTTTTACGCTTAAATTATTTCATTTTTACCTTATCTTGTGCTTTTTGTCCGAAATAACAATAAAGAAATAATTGAATTATAACGGCTACCAAGTACGACGTATAGATGGGTGCTTTTGGATCGTTTAAATGTGTCTGTGAATAATTTTTTATGAGTAATAACTTTTAATAAAATCATGAAAATACCTGTGTACTAAGAAATAAAAGCAGACATATTAATAAGCTGCTTACGCTGAATTCAAATAGGAATATAACACGGAATAAGTTCTGAATTAGTTCATTCACTCTGTAATATAATAAAAAATAAATAAATTAATATATTTGTTTAAAATATATAAAAACATATAAAATTTATTTGGCGTGTTCTTTCATTTTATCCAATCATGGAATTTAAAAGATCGTAGCAATTTTATTCTATTTAGTCTAATTAGAGGGGTGAAGGGTTGTCGTTAACTGATTATATATTACGAAGTGGGAGCATCGAAAGATACTTATGAGAAAAACGTAAAATAATAGAATCAAGATCGTTCAGAGCCATGATACAATATATATGGATCATTTGTTGGTTTCTTTTTTAAGTGCGTTCTATTTCGACAGTTTGCAACACTGACGCGCTTGACATTGATAGATATGTCGTGTCAAACCTCCGCTGTAAGAATTGATCAATGTCAAGCGCGTCAGTGTTGCAAACTGTCGAAAAAGCACGCACTTAAAAAAGAAACCAACAAATGGTGCATCCTAATATACATAATCAAACCTAACACAAATAACAGTTCGATTTGGATACGTTCACAGCAATTAAGGCGCAATAAGTGAATTTAAATAGCTTACCGTAGTAGTTTATTATGATATTGCACACATCTTCCAAATGTTGGCGTCTTGTTATTATTATTAGCCGCATCTTTAGTAGCGACTTCGATACTATATTGAAGAGTATCAACTCGAGAACACATAAACAGAATCCAAGACGAGAATAATACATCCGTACTAGCCAGCACAGCAACTAAACTATAGCCCATGACACATTCCAGGATATACGCCGGTAGATACGTGCCCCAATGGTTTGTATCGTAAGGAAATTTACTGCGGAACGGAAATGCGAATTCGCCTGTATTCCATAGTATCCACCATGGATTTGTGCAGTAAAAGGTCATCGGGCACAGATAGAGATATGCTAATACTTTGACGATTAATTTCGCTCGGTCAGCATACTCCTGATCGATTTGTTTGATATGCTCTGGCCGTTCGATTATTGCAATATCCAAGTATAGATCGTTCATCAACATGAATATCTCCCGGACATATTTTCGTTTGGATAATAATACCATGCATTTCGATAAGCATACTATGCTCGTTGTTATATTGCATATACCTAGAAATTGTTAGATTAAGAATTTCGCTTTCAACCTTAGCAATTACTTTTAAATTAGTTTTCTTAAAGTGTTTCCATGATTTTATATATTTTTTCTTTTATATTTAACCGTTTAGATTCGGAGACATGAATTTTTAAAAGTTTCGCACTAAGGGATTGTTACGTCGTAATCCCGAAATTGAGAAACATGATTTTTAGAAATTGTGATTTTTCGCGTATCAAATGTCAATTATTTGCCATTTTTACTTTCTTGTACGAAGTAAAAAAAATTAGTATTGTAATCATGTATCAAATAGATCTCGAGATTTTAACGGAAATATGTCTTTTGTCCTTTCTTGAATCAAGTTTGACTATTTGTTAAATGACGTCTATGTGTATGTATGCACATTCTACAGCCGTAATTGCAGAAATTATAATTATGAAACTTCAAACTTAAAATTTCTAAAAGCCCATAAAAAAGCCTATTTTTGAAAAGAATAGTCAAACCGGAAATACTTGTTTACTCTAGCCAAAATAGATTGTGTGAGAAAGTGTTTAAAAGGATAAAAAATATTCAGAATATTGTATATATTCTGTTATTTCATTTATTTGGAAACTTTCAAATTTCCGGTCATAATAATTATTAATATATTATAATGGTTAATTATATGTTCTTGAATTTTTCATAATTTATATTTTAGTGTTCTTATCTAAGATATATCTTCTTATCTAGATATATCTCTTACGTATAAGAAAGTTAATCAATTTTGTAGCGTTTTGATTTGTCTTCTAATCATTAGTAAATGATAGAATTTGACAATAAAATATATTTTATAACATCATTTCAAAGTTTTAAAAAGTATATATACAACATACAACTAAATAAATCAAAAGTTGGCAATTTGTCAACAAAAAGAATTATTTGTGTTTGCACTGTTTTTAGTTACGCACCTTCTATAATCGCAAATATATTGTCGAGATTACTCAATAACTCATTCATATCAGCTGCAATAACTATTACATTTATAATACAGGATAAAATAGCCATAATATTTTTATATTTTTCTATTTTTAAACTAGATGAAAATGGCCATAAGCATTGTGCTGACAATATGTATCTGTTGTACAAAAAAAAATCAGACATAAACGGGTCCATTTTAAAATTGGAACTGTACCTAATCATATGCTATTCATTTACATATATATGTACATTTTGATTTAATATTTTATTAATGCTTCTATAATTTTAATAATAGTGTGAGTTGTATTTCGATTGAAATATATATTTTAAATTGACTTGTTAACGCAATTATTCAATTTAATATATTTTTATAGCTATTACTATTTAATAATTCCAGTGATATGTGAGGAGATGTTTAACATAATTTAAGAGCGAAGTCTACTAACTGGTAATCATACACTTTTAAACCCGTCATTAAATATTACCCTTAATAAAAGGGTGTAATTTTACATCGGTTTTATTGTACAATAGCATTTCAAAACTTAAACAATACAGCGGGGATTCTCATCTTTTTATTTACGTAGTTTTGTATTTTGTCTCACGCTTCCTGTTATGGTTTTGTTTAAGATATGCTGTAATAGGTAGTCTCTGTCAGAAATATTGCTATACTGCTCACTCAAGAGAAGTAGTGTGGCGAAATTAGTTCTAAAATTAGTAGACCAAAACAAAATTCAACATAACGTCACTCACTATTGAGCATTACCGAACAGAGCAAGCAGGAGACGGAGCATGAGTGCCTGAGCGTACATATGTGTGAAACAACTAGAGAAATTAGGGCATACGGTTGATCTTTTCTATTTATTTTTTTTGTAAAAGTTACCCTATTTAAAATGATAAGAATTGCTTAAATAATGTTTAATAAAAACAATATATTGATTTTACTATGAATTAAAGAAGCGACCGAGAGTAATTTCATAATAGTTTGTCCAGATTTTTAAGTTAATTACTATATAGCCTTCATTTGTTAATAAACAATATATAAACAAACAACAACATTAAATCCATCCTCTAACGTATTATTATGAATTATAATTTACAAAAAAATACTTTAATGTTTTGAAAATCTAACGTATACCATTTTAAAAGTCAAATTTAGAGCACTAATTTTTTTATGGTTTAGAGTAAAAATGTGATTTATCTACTGTAAAACAATTTAAATTCATTTGTTTCATTGTAATGTAATTTTAACAAATAACACTTTCATATTCTTCTATGAATAAATAAATGTTTTATTAGAATATTTTCGATTAATTAAACATTGTTATCGATTTCCAATCGAGGTAATCGATAAAATCTCGTCATGGTATGAATCGGTGTTATATCTTTTGTTTCAAGAAAATACAGAAACTTATTTGATTTAAGTAACATTGTTCTAGTGAGGAATCATTGTGCAGCTGTTAAATCTAATGGCTAATCCTTGAAATAATTAACTCTTAAACTGCATACAAGAAACTTCAGTTAAGTAACACTTAGAAAATGCAGGCGACCTTACTTAAAATAAGTTAATTTAAAACAGTAATCGTTTCGCATGCAAATTGAAATCAAAATATCCGTACTTTTTATTTATACTTACATTTTTATTATCTATACAATAAATAAACGTTACCTATTTACATATTGTTTTATTATAACTGCATTTGTGATTACTATTTATGCAATTTGTATCGCAGTTAATAGAATTAGTTTTCTATACACATATTAGTCATTTTAGGTTTGGTTACAAATAAATTCGAGGTTACGATTTTGGGTAATTTCAGGCACTTCTACTGCTGCCACCAAAATACTTCTATTATTTATTTTATTTAATATAAATATTTATTTTATTTATGAAAATTCTATAATTATTAAAACTAAATCAAATAATTACTGATCGATGCACGCATGCTACGCCTGTGTATGGATGGAAAGTGGTTTGCTGTTAGAATATTTTAATTGAAAGTGGACGTTTGTCGGTCGGCTAGTGTTGTGACGGCATCGGCAACGGCTAGCCACTGCTGCTTGCCACTAAGTTAAGCGTATGTAGTATACATATGCACTGCACTGGCTAGGTATTCGTGCGTTCGAATTTCTGGCTTCGGGTATACTAAACCACTTTCACATTCCATCAAGTTTTAAAGTCATAGCGCTGTTCTGCGGCAGGTTACAAATATTTTCAATTTCAAATTACCTGGTATTATCGACAATGATACAGTTAATAGTACCAGCTTTAGTCATCTTAGCAATCATTCTTTAATAATTAAATATATTATAGCAATATTTATTTATATAGACAGGTTACATGGTTAGAGCAAAAATAGATTACAGGAATAATTATATATGATTTTTTTTAATAGTTTATTACTAACCAATTATTATGGTGCATGTAATAAGTAGATTAAATTTTGACAGATTGCGTTATGTGTTATCAACAAGCATTGCAAATTTTTATTATTTCTAACTGAATATTAACTTATATTAAATTGCACTAAAATTACTTTTATTGTGGTGTATTTTTAAATAAAATAAACATTTATTCTTTTGTGAAATAGTTTTTTGATATTTTAATTGGAACATTGTCGCAAATAGCACCTTATAGTATTCCTAACTTGTTAAATTACTTGAATTTTATAATTATTTTATATAATAATGTTTACAACAGTTTTTTTCACTCTAACTATAAATTTATTAATTTTTAATGATTATTAAAAATTAATTTATATTAATTCTTCTAAATAATTGTATGCAATATTTATTAAAAGAAAAACTATAAGCAGTATTATTTGGTGGCAGTTAAAAAGTATGAAATTTCTATTTTAGTTTTCATATTTAAAGTTTTTTATTTTGAGCAAGATGTGTTTTTAATAATCACTATAAAAATTATAATTACAGGATAACTTTTTGGAATTTTGGTTTAGTTTTATAATATAAATAATAATTTTGCTGGATAAGTGAGCAGGATGTGTATATAGCTTTAAAGGTCTTGTTCATCTTTCATACTGAGTAATATTGTAAAATATGACATGGAATTCTTCATTATCTAATAAATATGAATATAGATTAAATTAATGCACCTCTATTTGACATTCTTCAGCTTTAATGGATCGCTTATGTGACACTCAAGCCGCGTCAAATGTATTGCGCATAAACCTATTTTATAGATCTGCGCAGTGCGCGGCCTTACCTATGATGAAGCTCATGCACCGCCACTGCTGCGCACATAAAACTTGACGTGTGACTAAACACGACTTATCATGACGTTAAAGAAACTAGTACCATAAACGATCCTTGAGACCTTAAGTGACAAACTTACAATAAAAAAAGACTCCAAATTAACTGGCATAAGTTTGACGGCTGTTAGTATAACCGGTTTTCGACTGCGAAACAAATAAAACTGCATATCTTTTTGATAAGACACTGGTGCATCATACCAACTTGTATAGAACCCTTGTTCAAATAATACGACACACTATAAAAAATAGCTTTTTTTAAAAAATGTTTTATGGTGCTCGATAAACAATGTTTTGTAATAATGTAACACGCCTATAGCGACAATCTTTACTAGGTAATTGATATGTATTCATTTCATGATTAGCTAGTAGCGTATTAGTTTACATTATCAACAAATTGTTTTACCCTATTTTGAAGCATCTGTCCAAAGTAGCAATAAATAAATAGTTGAATAATTACACTCGCCAAGTAACTTGTGAAAATTGGTGTTTTGGAGTCCATCAAATTTGTCTATGAATAAAATTGTTGTTTATCAATAAAGTGTAACCAAAATAAGCTGGGTAATTATACCTGTGTACTCAGAAATAATAATAGACATATCATAACCATGCTCATGAAAAATTGAAATACGAGGTATAAACCAAATAATTCTTGTGTTAGTTCACAAGCTCTGTAAAAACATATATGATATATTAAACATCTGTAACATACTTGAAGAGAGAGTACACATGTGACCTTGACATTTGAGCTTTTTAAGTGCATCAAGGTTAAACATGTTCTTTCACTTCGATTTATGGACGTATGTTACAAACATAGAATCTTCTAATAGTTCTAATGTTTGGTTGAAATCTTAATATTTTGTATTACTTGGTTTTTTACTATACGTAAATGAAAGTTAAATTATATAATTATGTAAAACTATTCAAAATAACTATAATTATGAGTTGCTAACGTTTATAGCTGTTTTATTATAAATAAAAATATATTGTGGCTTTTTTATATTCTGGTTATTCTCTTACATCGTAGATATATTATCATTTATTTATTATGAAATATCAAACACCTCAAATATGTTTGACATTGTTTAATTACTTATTTTATATTTCAATGATCTATAGAATTATATTCTTTATAACAAAGAAATTTCGGTAGAGTAAAAATAGAGCATAACTACTTGAATAAAACATCTGCAGTGTCTTGCACTGGACTTTCTTATACGTAGTAGGTATATTTTGTTTAGATAGGGAAGGGTATTAAAATACAAAATTTTAAATATTCAAGAAAATATAATTATTCTTTACGCTATATTAGAAATTATTATGGTCGGCGTGTTTTAGTCTTCAAATGAACTAAACACCTAACAATATACGAGGGTGGTCTGAAAAGTTTCCGACCTAACAAAGATACAAGACATTTTTTCAGTTTTTTTTTTTTCAACATAGTCTTGTAACTCTACACACTTCTCCCAGCGATGCTCCCATCTCTGTAACCCGTCCAAATAGTACTCGGCGTTTTTCTCTGCAAAATAATTGTTCACGAAGGTGATTGACGAAAATCTCTGTCCTCCGAGCGCAATTTTTAGATGAGGGAACAAAAAGAAGTCGCTTTGGGCTAGATCTGGTGAGTAAGGCGGATGGTCAAGCAGTTCAAACCGTAATTCGTGGATTTTCGCCATGGCAACCGCTGAGGTGTCAGACACGTTTTTGGTCTAACGTGAGCAAACGCGGCACCCAACGCGCGGACAGCTTTCTCATGTCTAAATGTTGATTTAATATGTGACAAACACGTTCTTTTGACATGTTCATAACCTCTGCTATCTCTCTCACTTTAATTCGGCGGTCGTCTAGCACCATTTCGTGAACTTTGGCGATGTTTTCGTCGGTAGTTGCAGTTTTTGGACGTCCCGAACGTTCATCGTCTCCCAAGCTCTTACGGCCACGTTTAAATTCAGCTGCCCAAAATTTCACTGTGGTAAATGATGGTGCAGAGTCCCCATACACAGAATCCAACTCATCTTTGATTTGCGTAGGCGTATTGCCTTTCAAAAACAAATATTTGATGACAGCTCGATACTCGATTTTGTCCATTTTCATAAAAACACTCACATCAACTCACTCAAACGACTGTTACATCACAACTGCGCGTCCAAAATGGCTGAAACTTTGGTGAGTAACTGTCAACAGATGAACAACGAAATTCCCTAGCTTTTGTTTATGAGTGCTGCTACCTTCATGTTGAGGTCGGAAACTTTTCAGACCACCCTCGTATATATGTATATAATTTTTAATATTTTACTAACCTTAGAAACACTTTTACTCAATCTATTTGTCATTAGTATAATTTCCCATACCTACGTAACCATGGCAACAAATAAGAAGTTAAAGAACTTCAATTGCAATTTTCTTGTAATCTGCACACTTTTTGAAGAACAAAAGTTGTGCATAATAATGTCTTTCATTTTGAATACAACCATATTTGTGCAAAAAAAAAACTAGAGTAAACATGCACTTCCGGTCAGAATATTCTTTTCTTGCAAGCCATATACAAATGTTAAATTTCATGAATACAGCTTTGTCATTTTTGGCTGTAGAGCTCTTTTTTCTCTCTCTCTCTCTCTCTCTCACACACACACACACAATTTGAATTATGAAAATAGTCAGACTCGACTCAGGGAAGGTCAAAAGGTGTACTTCCGTTAAAATCTCCATTTCGAAAATGTTCATGATTACAATACTTATACCTGGCATTATTTATACTGCGTATAACAAAGTATAAATAAATATTCATATACTCTTTATAATTAATTTCATTTGATGTATATCTACTGTTTGGTGAAATATATTATTATAACTTACCGAAGTATTTTATTATGATATTCTACGCATTTTCCAAATGTTTGTGTCCTTTTTCCATTATCAACTGCCTCGTTGGTAGCTGTTTCGATACTGTATTCAAGTGTGTCAACGCGAGAACACAAAAACAGAATCCAAGATGAAAATAACGTTTCCATACTTATCAAACATACAAGCAACCCATAGCCCATTACAAATTCCAGGGTGTACATTGGTAGAAACGAGTGCCACTCGTTTGTGTCGAAGGGATATTTAGTCGGAAATGGAAATGTGAATTCACCAGTTCGTAAAAGGATCCACCATGGATTTGCACAATAAAACGTCATTGGACAAAAATATGTAAAAGTCATTCCTTTGACGATAAATTTTGCTTGCTTCACATACTCGCTATCGAGTTTTTTTATATGCTCCGGCCGTTCATCTACTGGGATATTTACGTATAAATCATTCATTAGCGTGAATATTTCTCGAAGATAAATTCGTTTGTTGATTAAAATAAGTCCTTTTAGCAAACCTATTAACGACATTGTTATATCACATACACCTAGAATAACCAGTAAACACATCACCTATAATTTTTCCTAATTTATTGCTTATTTTATAGTTACTATCACAAACCTTCTACGAATGCAAATATATCATCTAAATTACTGATAAGATTATACGTATCTGCGATAACCACTAAAATATTAATTACCGCATATATATACCCTACAATATTTTTTAATATTTCCTTTCGGTAACTAGACGTAAATGGCCAAAAACAAAGTATTGCCATTACAAATTTATTGTGAGAAAAAAAGTCTTGTAGATACGGATCCATTTCGAACTGTGAAATGAAGTAACAACCGAAAAGCATTGCCATTTATATATAAATTCCCGACATTTTTTAAATATTTTATTAATATAGGTATAACTTATATTTGAAGTATTTATTTTATAAATTGAGATATTATAATAATTGTCCAATTTAATATATTTTCGTATTAATATTTCGGATAAAACTTTTCGACATACATACATACATAAATATATATATATATATATATATATATATATATATATATATATATATATATATATATATATATATATATATATATATATATATATATAGATATCGTATATATATATATATATATATATATATATATATATATATATATATATATATATATATATATATATATATATATTATATATATATATATATAATATATATATATATATAATATATATTAAGTATTACAAGTCACTTTCACATTCCACCGGGTCGACGCAGCGATGTGTTTGGGATAAAAAAATATTCCAATTTAAATTACTTATCATAAAAATAATATATTCATTTATTTTTAATTTCAATTAAAATATTTATGAATCAAATCAAATAATTCATATAAAATAAATGCAATTTATCATAAAACACCTGTTTACTTTCTTATACGAAATATTGTGATAATGAAACATTTCTATATCGAGCTTTTAACTGAAATATCCATATTGGACCTTTCTAAATCCATATTAACTATTTTCTCCCTGACATCTGTCTGTGCCTGTCTATATATGTATGAATGCCCGAAAATCAATTTTAAATTTAAGATTTGTATACCCTTCGTAAAAACATCTATTTTTGAAAACAGCTGTCGGTTTTTGCAGTAATTTCAGGATATCTGAAAAAAGGCAAATTATAAGATTCAGAATATATATAGATATTCGTATTTAAAAATACTTTTGTTTGAAAAGTTTCCTAAAAAGTCATTTATGAGAATAATGCGTTTTAAATTCATAATTTCCTTATTTGTAGCTATAATTATCATATGTATTCGTGGCCTATCTGTTGGCTTCTTTTTGAAGTGCGTGTTATTTTGACAATTTGCAACACTGACGTGCTTGACATTGACAGATATGTAATGGCAAACCTTCTTACAGCGGAGGTTTGACACTACATATCTATCAATGTCAAGCGCATCAGTGTTGCAAACTGTCGAAATAAGACGCACTTCAAAAAGAAGCCAATAGATGGCTGATCCAATATTTATTTATATAGAATAAAAGGGAAACACCTAAATTAATTATTTGTGATGAGCTGCAGTTTTAATTATTATTGACACAATTATTGAATTAATTTATAATTTAATTTACAATTATTAAAAATTATAAAATGAAGAATGCAGATATTTTTAGGTATAACCAGGTATACCATTACGTAACTACAATTATTTAGGTAAATATTTATGTGACCCAAACATGTCTTTTTAGCAATGTGTGTATGTAATTTATGTTTTTTTAAATGAAATTCTTTTTATGAAATAAAATTCAGCTGGGAGTATTGTGTCATACCTCATACAGACTTGAAACCTCTACATTACATTTCGAGGTTATAATTTAGATGCAGTACATTATATTATTTCATAGCCTTTGTCACATTTTTAAAAAGTTTTACAATTTTTTTGCAAACAATGGTCAATTATAATATAGAGGTAATTCGAAAATAATTTCGCAAGCAAACGATTATTTCGTGTTATTTGGTGGCAGTTACTTGCGCAATTTTAAATTTCATTTACGGTCGACGACACTTTTGTGGAAGTACTTAAGAAAACGAAAGTTCAAGATCAAATCTGATGCGTTGTCGTTTCTTTTTAACACATTGTTACGTTTTTCAATTTATTCGAAGTTGTTGTTTTTTTAATAATTCCTTCGCCTGAGTAATTTTAGTTATGTTCATTTTAATGTAATTTAGTATGTCAGATAGTGTTAAGTTTTTTAAACAAATACTTTTACACATTACTGAATATTTTTAACTATGAATGCGTTCATTGTTCATTGTCATAATTATATTTATATAAACTTTTGTTTATTAGATTTTCTTATATTAAGTTACGGTTGTTTATTTTAATGCACTGAAAATTGTTTTAATTTCACATGTCATAATCGGAAATGTTATATTAGTACTTATAAAATTGAAATGATTAAACTTACTGCTAAAGACAGTTAATAATAACTTAAGAAAGTATCCTTCAGTATACTTTTAATAAATATAATTTATTAATAATAATCGTAATATTGGTTTATTCAGTAAATAATGAAATATTAACTATATGCATATAAATATACAAAAATATTTTTTGGTACAAAAAATTAAACCTATATTAAGACTTTATTGTATAGGTACATTTTATTTTTATTTATAAAATCCTCAAAGTTGATAACGCCATATCAACTAGGTATAGTAACATATTATGTTAGCATTGAAAGAGAAATAAAAGACTATTTGTATATGTGGGCCATCTGTTGGTGTCTTTTTATAGTTTATGTTAGTTCGACAGTTTGCAACGCGCTTAACATTGTTCAAGGATAAAACGATACATTTCATACAGCGAAGGTTTGACACTACATATCTATCAATGTCAAATGCGACAGTGTTGCAAACGGTCGAAATAACACGCACTTCAAAAAGTAACCAACAGATGGCTCACTCTATTTTATATTTCTGTTCCTCCGACATCTTTATTATTATTATTTTTTTATCTTCAAATATTGTTGTGAAGATACTTGTAAAAAAATAAATAATATTTTCTCTTTTTATAAATATTCAATTCTTCCCAAATTTCGAATATTTTACTTTCTCTTTACTTATTGAAAATTATAATTTAAAATGACTCTTAAAGTCTAAAAGGTCTTTGCGTCTATATTTAAATGAAACAAATGTCGTTATTGTAAAACAGGTTTAGTCGTTTTGATCGACATCAATATGAAATATATCATGATGATAGATGTTGAACCATTAACCGATATGCTGCAATACTATTCGTTCACGATGTGGCAACTAAAAATTACCAAAATGTTATTGACCTTTCTTTTCATACTGACGAGCTAAAAAGAAGTATATTATTAAATTTAGATAAACTTATTAAAGAAACTGACAATACTGATATATTCTTTTCAAACAAATAGTTGATTGAATAAAACAAAAACAAAAATAGAAATTAAAACTTCTTTTGATGCAACAACATAAATTGGGACAATATTACAAGTGTGAAATGTCTCAATACATCAGGTATACTGAAATAAAACTAGTTACGTAAATTTATTTGGGACAATTATATAGTATTGTACAATGCAATATTTTTATAAGAATATACAAATGATTATTTTGAAGCTTTTTTTTTGGTAGACTTTCAAAAATGTGATTTGCAAATCTTTGCTCAATATTCATGAAATATACATCTGCTGTCATTTATTTTTTACAAGTATAAAAGTGCGTAATGCCAATCAATCAATTAATTATTTATTTATTTGTTTTAGAACACTCACACCCCAGCTCTTCCACGATCAAGTGCGGTAGCTTCGTCGACGCTATGCGGTGGTTGGCACCCCTGCAGCCGACCAGATCGGGGGAATTCTCGAACTCTAACAACAATGCATACCCAACAACCCGGTTCGTTACCTGAATACCAAGTTGACCCTTACCGTCTACTCGAAGACGATTTGAAAAGTGTCTACGATGAAATTAGAATGGTAAGTCAAAAGTAAATAAAACTTAAAATATTTTATTGAAAAAGTAATTTGTTATAACCTAATAATAACAAATTTGTGTTAATAATATTTTTTATAAATTGCTAAAAGAGAAAATCGAATAATTAGAGCAACATATTTGATTAGTTAAACTATATAATTTTTAATTGTTTTTATCGCGTTCAAAATAGTAAATTTTACTATTAAACTATTAATAGCCATTAAGTTAATAAATTTAATTAAATGATATAGTTAGTACGTATAATTAACTATGAGATTACAAATAACAAGCATTGGCTTCGCCAATACTCTGAAGTCTCCTTCGGCGAGTAGTTCGGTATGTTGAATTTCTGTATAAATAAACAATATATGTAGAATAACCATCAATATCACTAACATTTTTTGACAGCTATCGATTGAAAATAATTTTATTCATATCATTTGCCGTAGTTTAACAAAGCAAATATAGATATCACCAGTAACATCAAATCAATGTATAGGCGATTATAAACGAGTTTTTAATTGCGTTAGGTTAAAATGCCAAGAACAAAAGATTATTGGAATTGTAGATATTTTTGGTATTTTCAAACATTTTCTAAATTCAAAATATGTAAGCTCATTCTTGTTTTGAGGCCCAATAACTTCGGAAATATAGGGCCTAGTGGATTTAAAATGCGAGCGATGCGAATCGTGTACTCATAAATTATATATATTTAATTTGGTGTCAATTCGTTCAGTATCTTCAGACAAGTATGAGCGACAAATTTGGTCTTACGAGCGAGCAACGACTTACATCCAAGTATATGAGTTATATATTTTTTTGGATTCAGAACGATAAAAGACGAACTTTTTGTTAATGAAAATTTTCTATTCGAAATACTTAGACACACGACTGAATGCTTTAGTTTCTTCGGTACTACGTACGACGCGCTATAATTTGTTATGTAATAGAGATGTATTGGGAATGTACTAGAAACGAAAAGCATACTAATGCATTTTCTATTATTGTCTACATTTTTAATAAATAGTTAAATTAATCAAAATGGAACAGTTTTTGAATAGCGAAATTTCATACCATTATTTTTGGTACAAATATTAAAGATTACTATTTTAGGTGTAGCCTCTAATAAATAGTGAAATTTAATAAAAATTATTTGTAAGAGTATAAAAATAACAGTTGCATAGTATAATTAGCAAACGTAATTTAAACTATTTTTTCGCGTAACACATACTTGTTTATCAGGTGTATTGTAGTGTAACTGATTGGAACAAACACGGAACTACAAATAAAATTATGCAAATGTAATTCACTTTGACATATCTGCACAATGACATGCCGTGCATATTATTATTGTTCATTCATAATTCATTCGATAATTAGTACAAAACATGATCGACAATGAAAGAGCGTCAACTTCTAAAGAGGCTTAAGAAAGTCGACGTTTTTCTTAACGAAAACAGACTTAGCATTTTGGAATTAATTAGAAAACAATAGTTATAAATCAACTCATGGATGCCGTTTGGTACAAAATTAAATAAATAGAGATAGAATAAGAGACAATAAACAAAATATTAACAAAACTAAGTTAGTCAATAATAAAATAGAATAATTTTGTTTATTTACATAAATCATAAATAAATAAAGTGAGTGTAGGTGTTTGCAAAGAAAATAATTCCATGTTTGTTGATTGGGAAACATCACGATGTATGTTATACAAATAATTATTCCAATTATAGTAAAATGCAACTGCAAGGTAAATGCATTTTAACTTTAAGTGAATTACTTAAGTAGTATTTATTTAGTTAAACTGCACTTCAATGTGCATATGTGTAAGCACACTAAGGTAGCCTTGGTGCAGTTGCATTAATTTTGTTTATACATATTGTTGACAAGATGTAGAAATCGTAATACAACAAAACCGCAGAGTTCGCACGCTCAAGTTCAAGGTAGAGAGTTTATTGTTCAAAGAAAGTAAAAGATACAATACACAAGTACAGGACCGTGAATAATCTGATGCTGATATGCAAAGACTTGATTTCATAGTCTGAAACTGAAACAGATAATTTTTGAATATGCGTTTGGTGTGATTTTAAAAATAAGAAAACAATTGTTGACATTCGTTTAACTTCACAAAAGTGATGTTTGAATTAAAACCATTATCACCCTCAATCTATCCTTCCACTTAAATTAAATAAATATATTGTTCTCGTAAAAAGATATTTAAACAATTATCATTGTTTTAAATAGCACAACTTTTACAGTAAAACAGTAAAGATCAGCCATTCCTTTTAATTTCTCTAGTTGTCTTACTTTCATATAGACTCATAGGTCACACGGTCGCACTCTTTGCTTTGCTTGCTATTTGATCAGGTTAGTTATGCTGAACGCTCAAAATGTGTATTTTCGTTAAAATATATTGTATCTTCGTCAAGAAATGCGAAACTAATTAATACTACGCTAATATTATTTCTAGAATCCGGCTGGAAAATATCTATAACTTTCAGCTATTATAATTTATCTTTTTTATTTGACTAGCACTAATTTAAAAATTCCATGTACTTATCCATAAACATACATTTAATCTGCAAACATGCAAGTACAAGTTGAGAAATTCAACATAAATAATTACAATAATTTTATGTTACGTTCTAAATCCTATGCCAAATATATGTGCAATTTTAGATTGGACCACTTTTATTACATTTTTATTTTCTTATACGATTTAATTTGAATAGAAATACACATTTTGACCTTCCCTGCATCGAGGCTAACTATTTTTGGAAGGACATCTATCTGTGTCTCCCTCTCTTCAAAATGTGAATTAGTTGCATCCGTCGTTGCATATGTTTAAGCGTTATACTATTAATATGAAGAGGTGACAACGAAAACGTTAATACTATTCGAAATACATTACAAAAAAGAAAACTGTTTCCATTAGATCAAAGCATTACATTCACCAAAAATGTAGTTAATTATTATTATTATTAGCCATAACTAATATTAGTAGTCTAAACATAAATAATGAAGTATTGTTTTCAAAGTAACTGACTTTGAATAGATTTTTAGAACGAATCTCCGCATTCGCAGCAAAGCCATTCCGTGTTTATATGTTTTGACGTTAGTACCTATTGTTAATGACTTATTGTGCAACGCACAAGTATGCATGCATGTTTTCGCAACGTTTTACAATGTTTTGTGTCAAGGTTTAATACTTCTTATAGGTACAGGTAGTTGACAAAAATAATTGTTAATTATCGACAAGTTACAACTATAATAAGTTGTTTATTTGCGAAATATTTGTTAGTCCATATTAATTATCCTGATTGTTTAAAATAAATATACTTGTGTGGGTGAATAGAAAATAAATTCTGAAGCAATCAATCGTGAATAGAGATTTAAATATTAATTTAAACTATAATATTACTTCTAGAGACGTGACCGCTGTATAGCATAGCTAAAGTAGAGAATGTATGTATTCTATGTCCGTCTCATACCAACTGTGTAAGATGTTAAGAAAGATTTAGTTTATCGTTTACGTTTGTTATTTCTTTTTATATTATTAGTATTGTCGAATTATTGTTATTGTTAACAATATCATCGTCAAGATGATTTATGTTATATCTAAACTGTGACATTTTTTATTGTTATAGACTCTAAGACGAAATACATGCCAGGAGGAAGTGAAAGAAGTTGCGACATATTATTTTGACGGGCAGGGGAAAGCCATTAGACCTATGGTTGCAATACTTATGGCCCGAGCCATAAATTATCACCTCTATAAAGAAGAAAGGTCAGTTTATATTAATCAATATTTTATCTATTCTCAAATTTAATTTTTATTTGTTGTCCTAATATAATATACCGTGATTAAGGTGAACCATCAAGCTCGTTTAGAAAAACATCGTGCATTGCAAATGAAAAAGAAAAAAAAAACATTCGATGTGTATTTGCATAAAAAATGTCTGCTAAAAATTTCATTTATATTGATCTTGTATTAATGGAGAAAAAAAATTAAAACTATGAAAAAGTGCCTATTTTGCGGGTTTTTATTAAAAAAAAAATATTCGATGTGTATTTGCATTAGAAATGCATGGTAAAAATTTCATTTATTTCTAACTAGTATTATTGGAGATAAAAAATAAAAACTCTCAAAATAGGCACTTTTTTATAGTTTTTTTCTTAATTAATACAAGATCAAAATAAATGAAATTTTTACCAGGTCTTTTTTATGCAAATACACATCGAATGGTATTTTTTAAATTTCATTTGCAAGGGACGATGTTTTAGCGAGCTTAACGATATAAATCTAACATATTTAAAAGTACTTTTCGTTAAAATTACGATGAGAAACATCATTTGACATAAGATAAATAGGCATTTCTTTTTAAGAAAACTAAGAGGGTCTGTAAAATTATTATGCGGTTTAGAATTTGAACTTAGCATAATTTTGAACAAGTTTGTAATTGTCTAAGAAAGTTTTGAATTATTGATTGAGTTTTCTTTCGATTTAAGATTTATGTATTGAACAAAAAAAAGATACATTCAAAAACGGGTGATATTTTAAGAATATACTGACTCTCTTTGTAGACTTTTTTGAGAGTTGTACCATTTTTATATACATAGGTCCAAACTTAATTCGTTATAGAAATACAAGTTTCCGGAGCAAATCAAAACAGATATTACTTTAAATATCGAAATAAAAACGAATGTAATATCTTTTGTATTAACTAATTTAATTTGACACATAAAAAACTAACTAGTTTCTGCTCCATTAGAATTGTGTGTCAAGATTTAATTCTCAGACAAATAATACACCGACATATTTCATTTAAACATGCATATTATAAAACAACGTCCGGCATTCCATGCAATAGTTTCTTTCGTCGAATCATAAATAATATAGTGCAGTGTATTTGCACACCGGGACCGGGGTACAGTGTCCCCTTAGTACTTTCGCCACCTTGACGACCTTGAGTTGCCGTCTCCCCGCATCATGTCTCGTCTGGCATTTCATTCATAAACATTTCCACTTCCTGAATTCGATGTTTACTTATTATAACAGTCACGTTTTGGCACGGCACATGGAATATATGTCAAATATTCAGTTTCAGTTTCACTCAAATTAATTTCCTTTGTTAACCCTCCGTTGCACAACGCTCTGAAATGAGGACATATATTTTCTTTGTACACATTTTAAATTAAATATAGTTTAATTTCACTTTCAGTATAAGTTATATAATTGTTTTTTGAGAGGAACTTATATTTTAATAAGTTGTCAAATGGGCAAATTTTATTAATATGTGTATCTCCTTTTGAGTTCATGCTACTTAAACTTTGAAGGCCTTAATATATTTTAAATAATTATGGATCATATCTTGGATTCGTTATAGTGTGCTGCAATTAGTTTTTTATCCAAATCTTTCTAAAGATACTAGTGAAAAATTTCGCAACTAAAGCTGCCTTTAAGCAATTAGTGTAATAATTGTAAATAATCATTTGCATTGAATGATGAAATATATCAACAATGTTTTCCCAATTCCAGGAAGTATTTATTATAAATTTTGAATAATTGTGGTTTTGTCTAACACTCTTACGACATTTTTCATCTTAAATCATTAAACTTTCTCCATTAATAGGTACCAATCTATATGTAAAAATATTTTGGCATAGGTGTTACAAAATTCTTGCTAAATATTACCGGAAAAAAATTGAATTCTGTGTAATGATTATTGCTGTATAACCACAATCTTAAAAACCAGAAATCAATTTTATAGAAAATATATTTTATTGCAGTTTATTGTCGAAACAAAAAGAAGTAGCAATGATTGCAGAGATGATGCACTCAGCGTCATTAATTCACGATGACGTTATCGATCAAGCTGATTTTCGACGTGGTAAACCTAGTGCCAACGTGCTTTGGAACCACAAAAAGGTTAGTACTACACGTTTATCTTTTATATTGCTCAATTAGATTTGTGTATGTGTAAATATTTTTTATAAAACATGTTTCTTTAGTTCCATGATAGTGACTTTATTCCAGTGTTTAAGTTAATAACAAGTTTTAAATAATTTTCAAGTTGTATAATAAACAATGTTTTAACAACATATTACTCAACACGTATATACATAGCTAGAATTCGAACTCAATAATAATAAAAGGTGCGTAGGAAAAAAGCGAACTGGTTATTAAGATTGGATATTTTTAATATAAATGTTGGAAATTTGTGCAACTAGTTGAATTAAATATTCTTCTAAACTTAAACTATACTTAATGACGTAATTACATATTTTTTATTTCAATCAATATTTATTTAGAATCATTTAAATATTTTTAAAGTAAAATTTCCCATCGTATAATTTAAATTTTCGCGTATTTATTTAGCAGTGACCTTACTTTTTTTTAATTTTGATCTAGTATGTACATACATACATACAATTGTTTCCGTATATAATATTCTTTTTACGCGTAAATAAATATACAATATGTACTGTTTATAATCAATAAAAATATATATTTGTTAACCTTCATATAACGGATATCTATAAATGATTATTTATTCTGTATAATAACTTGCGTTTACACCTATCAGGTAGTAAACATACAAGTAGTTAATATATTGATATTCTTGTTCCCCATAAACAAGTGTTTTAGTTCACGGTAAACATATTTCAATTACAATAATCAAATATAACGTTATAGGAAATGCAATAAATTATTTATTAATTAAACTGAGTTTGAAGGATCTATGATAGTTTGAAGGATTTATGATATCATTTGCGAATAAACTATTTGCGATTTAAACTAAGAACCACGACACACTTGCTTTTTTTTTGGTAATACCAAGAGAAGCACTGACATCGCTGACCTTCGTTTCTCATAGGTTGTAGTTTTTTGGTATATGATGCTAAAATATTAATTTAAGAACATTACAAACCACAATACATAAAACATAAATTTGTTTAATTTTTACCTTTTATTAATAAACTCACTCAAAGTGCGCCTAAGTACACAACAGAAAGTACGATTTTTTCTATTAATTTGTTTGGGCATTATTGGTTCAATCTTAGCACAGAAAATGTGATACATTTTTCATACACTAACCAATAAATAAGAACAGCGGTTTCTTGTTTATAATTGCCTTTATGCGTTAGTTCTCAATTTTTACCGCCAGAGCTGCGCAATAGCATGAATCGCAAATTATTAGTATCCCGTTCTAGGACGGGATCACCTAGGAAACGTATCCGTCATATATACAACCCACATTGCACTAATTTGTTGTTGGCTAGATAAATTGTATTTATCATAGCTGCATTTCACTTTTATTTTTTTACTTGACCTTAAATAAAAAGCACATATGAAAACATTTATGAATTATGCCAATTTCTGTATAAATTGCAATATTATGCATACGTTTAAACAAACTAAAATTCGTAATTGCATCATATAATAGCAAAAGGTTAATAATATCTGTTTATTTTAAATGCAACATTGCACATATATTTTCTTATGAGATATAATATCACTTAAATTTTACCTACGTATTAACACTTATTAGATTGTATCTTCAATTTTATTTTTCAAATATTTCTACGCATTGTTGAGTTAAAATTACCAATATGAGTATATAAACAGGTTTTCCACACATAACCTACATAGCAGATGATTGTGAAACTTGAAGAGAAAAGAAATGATGCACCAATGCATGAATTCAACTAAACGCATGTCTTTGATTAAAACGTATATGTTATTATATCGCAAAAGCGAAATTAAAACTATTAACAATGCACGAACAAAAAAAAACATTCATTTCCAAATAGAAAAATAAAACCATTAATATTAAATTGCACATTTACACCAAGAAGCATAAAAATACATGCTACTTGGTTTGGACAAAAATAAAAATTGTTTGGCGTTAACCATATAGTTAATAGCGGTACTAAAATGTTTTAATTTAATAAACAAACAAATAATTACTTGTCCAACTTCCAACTACTCTTACACTTTATCCTACTATTTGGATACAAAATTTATATTTTATAGTATGTCGGTGTATCTGTCCCTAACGTATTAAGGTAGCTACAAATTTTGATATGAATCAACTCAAAATAACGTTTTGTGAATATAGAACTAGTAGAATCTATATTCGCATCAACTACTGAACTAATTTATTCAAAAATTGACAGTGCTGCTATAGAAACATGTATACTGTCGATTTTTTTTTGTCAAACTAGCTTAATACGAATCTAAGTAGGTCATAGTTTCCACAGCGTATTTCAGTATGTGTCCCTAACGTTTAAACTGGTTTGCAATTTTTGATAGATTCATCTTGTTCGTAATACAGTGCCTTAACCTAGAACTTGTGCAGAGAAATTGTTTTGTCTTTAAAAATAATATAACCATATAACGAAAATTATTTCAAAATCGTAATTGAACTTTTACTGTGCAAGTTTATAAACAGGAATTATTGCAAATAAAAATTGTAATATATTTCGCAAAATAGGGTCAACGTGATTTTACTTTCAGCCATTAGTGTTTGTTCACTAACAAACAATATGCTCATGCTTGCCGTATGCTGTAACCCGAATTACTTGTTTAAATATTGAAGTGTGATGCCATTCACTTAAATATCTCAAGAATTAATTAATAAATAAATAAATGAACTATTAAATGTTTAAAATATATATGAAATACGCCTTAACGTTTAACGATTTAATTATTTTGTTGTTGTTTTTGCTTTATTTGATATATTATTAACACCATATTGAAATAAAAAAAATAAACTATTCCGATTTTTAAGATACTATATCCATTTTTATAATATGCAACTTGGTACTAAGATGAGGTTAACCGGAAAGCCAATCGAAGTTTTGAACTAGTATATTTTCAAATTAAAATGTGTACATACTTTTGATTCATATTTAAAAAAAAACTATATCTGGACTTATTTGTTTTATAATAAAAATAAATATTGTGACGTTATTTATAATAGTGAGCCTTTTGTCAGTGGATTAAGAAATAATTGTAGCACCATATTAAGCGTGTACTTGGCTAGTAACAAATAAAATATATAAGCAAAGAACATTAGTATTGAAGTAAGTATCTGATACTATTGAGAAACCGAACTCGTATTTGTAGAAAGCGAAAGAATGAATAATTGAACACATGACTACAATTTAAAAGCTACGCCGAATAACCAGTATAAATAATAATTTTTATATTAACAATAAACTTTTACACAGATTCCTATTTACTCATTGTAACAAATGATCATTAATTATCTTTATATTATAATTTTAATTAAGTTGTATGTTATTTATATTATTTTGAAGTGTCAGTCTGTCTCTAACGCATGAAGTTGGCCACTAGTTTTCGGTTGATACTAAAATTAGTTTCGTATTACATAAAATAATAATCGTGACACAGTTTCAACTATGATTTTCATAGCTACTGTCAAAGTTGACTATTGAAAGTAATCTATAAAATAATTATTCATAAATACATAAATGTATGGCTATTCCCATCAAATGGGGTGTGTACATTTTCGAAATCAATAAAATAAAATTTTAATTCCAATAACTTAAATATATTAGAGTTATATATAATTTCGAATAAAATACATCTAAAAGTCAAAATAATATAGGAATTTTCTCTTTTGAAAGTTGGTGAACTATGAAAACATATCTATTTAAATTAGATGGCCAGAATACAATCTGTTACTTATCTTTGTTGTAAATTAATAATTAATTTAACAGTTACCGTGCATCAGCTTTCTTAAGTATTTTTATTATATCAAGATTTATGTGACCCAAATAAAAAACAATTATGCCGTATATCGTACCACAAAATAATTTTAATAATACATTGTGAGGCGATTTACGAAACAAACACATTTTTGCAGTATAAGGTTTATTATTAATTTAGTTATGAAGTAATTTAATTCGATAATAAATGCATACAAAAACGAGAAAGTAATACCGTAGGTAAACTAAAGTATTGTTATGTAAGGTTTAATTTGAATTCCAAACTGATTTTTATAGGGTGATTATCTATTTCTCAATCAAATTTAATTAGTTCATTAGGAGTTTTTTTTAAAAATAATTTGATGAATAATAAAACTATAAATGAATAATAAAAATAGATTTATAATAAATAAAAATGAATAAATAAAGAGTTATAAATGATAACAATTTAAATGTTTTGATCATATGTGTATGTATTTGCTAAGCATCAAGTTATTGTCAGCTAAAACATATAAAATAATATTTATGCTCCGTAAATATTAACATGTTAGATTTTTCGTTTAAAGATTTCAGTTTGCTAGACATATTTGATTTACGCAATTTCGATTTTCTTACTCAAGAAAGCTATCCAAATATATTCAGTAATTTGTTATTTACTAAATAAAAATGATGATTTTGGTAAAAATTATATATGTAAATTGATAAATAATATAAACATTTACGACATAAATTATGATTTTAAAAAACCATAATACTATTATTAATCTTAGTTTATATTGTTGCATCCGAAATGCAATACAATACAAACATTTAACAGACGTTTGTTAAATTTATGTGTTACGATTTTGACTATTGACATAATGTTTAAAAGATTATTGTGTATGATTACCATAAACATGCTGAAGTATGTACATATATGCATACTAGGTGCATACTAAATAACGACTATAACTCATCACTTTCATTCTGTGCTCAGATTCATTAATAACTGTATGGTTAAGGTTACTAATTTTCAACGTACAATTATGAATTGTGTTAGGTATATATAATATATAGGCAGGGCCATCTGTTGGCTTCTTTTTGAAATGCATGTTATTTTGACATTTGGAACACTGACGCGCTTGACATTGATAGATATGTAGTGTCAAACCTTACAGCGGAGGTTTATCACTACATATCTATCAATGTTAAGCGCCCCAGTGTTGCAAACTGTTGAAATAAAACGCATTTTAAAAAGAAGCCAACCGATGGCTCACCCTATTAATATATAATCACAGTGTAATATAAGTAAGTAATTAGTATAAATACAATCCTACAAATTTTAACAAGAATTTGTAGGATGGTATTTATACTAATTACCTACTTTATTTGAAGATGAATGATGTTGCAGAATGAAATAAAATATAAAACTCTAAACATTACATTTTAAAATTTATATTATCATCGAAGTATTATTGTATATAAGTTCTTCAATTATTGCAAAATTAGCTATTATGCAATAAAAGGTTAGAATATAAACATTTCATCACAATTTTCACAACGACTCAACTAAATGAAAAATTATTTTCATTTCATTTGTGCAGAAATTATAATGAGAATTAACAAATGCAATAATAATTATTAATTTAGTAATATTTTCATTCCTATGCACTATGAAAATTATAACAAAATATTGAAAACTACAAAAATAAATAGCGACTTTCTTACGCAACATATTATTATGATTTAAAAATAGAGAAATTTAGGTTTTTTAAATATATGTATAAGCATATACTTCAACGGATCAGAAGCTTTTTTAGAAATTATACTAAATTTAAAATATATGTCAAAATGTTAATTTTAACAGCTGTTACACAGATAAGTTGCTATTTATGATTATTTATTGTTTAATTTATTGATCAATTCAACTACGTTTACGTTTACAGAATTATGAAACTTTTATATGTCAATTGCATTAATTATATATTTAAAGAAAAACATTTCCTAAAAGTAAATACTGATATGAATAGAATGCTTTCGCCATCAATAATGACGCACAAAGAATATGGTTAGATTTGTATTTCTTTATATACATATATCTAACAATAAGTTGATAACAATGATAATTTACAAAGATCCAAGTTTGATAGTGAAAGCACTCAGTATTTATTTTTATCAAATGGTTTGTTTCAAAATAACAAATTAGAGTTCTCTTATTTAATATGTAAAAGACAGTCAAGGTTAGGATATTGACTCAGCCCACAAAATGGTGTGTTGCAACTGACTAGTGAAGAATATAGTTACACTAAAAACTAATATCCCATGTTCAAATCACCGAATAATCTATCTTCAGTGTTTTAATGAAGTAGGCGTGTTGAAGATTTCCCAACGAGAAAAAGCCGGTGCATCTTGTATCTTAAGTGTTTTATGTTGTTAGGCCTCAAAGAATGTAACCATTAGATCGTTATTTTAAATAGTTTTGAACTCTAAATAGTTTACTAGACGATAAAATCAAATCCTCTTTAGAATATTAATATTTATAAAACAAGCACATATTATTGACTGAGCACTCCTATTATTTTGGCACGTTCAAACTGTAATATTTATTCTAAAGAGTGGTTAGCAAAATTTGTAATTACGAAGGTAAAATAACATTTGGTAGGTTATGAAACATCAATTAACTAAGAAAATATATTGGCTAACTTTAAGAGTATTGTGCTATTTTTTGATGAATTTTAATTTGTATAAATTTCTGGTTATTAGAACTATAAGAAATACACTAATAATAGTTATTTAATATTTTAAAGCTGCGTAAAAAATATTGCGCAATAATAAAAACTAAGACATCGACAAACTCTCTTATACCTATTCAGTATATTTGGTCAGGTAGAGAGGTTATTAGAAAATTTTAAACATTCTAGACACAAAATAAACCTACTATGTATAAGAATGTCCAGTGCAATGAAAGTATGGTTTCAACTATTGCACTGGACATTTAAGCGCGTGAATATTGAATAGCAAAGTTTTTACGAATATGAATGTAACCAAAATAATTATCTTCCACCCTATTCGACGGATAAAATTGAGAAGGAGATACAAATATAGATTATTTTGTCGAAAAAAGTATTTAATCATTTATTTATGCATGAGACAATTAGTAAAGAAAATAACAATTTAGCAAAACAGTTTGCTAAACTTTCACTAACCGTCTGAATTGTGAGTGTTAAGAGGAATGATTTTCAATCGTCCTACTGACACAGTCCGTGTCCACATAACTTTTATTATCAACATAACGCAATGATTTAAGTCACACGAATCATAAGCATACTCGCACATCACATAGTAACGTTTGATTAACGGATTTATGCTAATAAGCTTACTGAACAATCAACGTCAGAAGAATTATGATGGATATGTAACCTACAATTATATAAAATAACATATATTTAGTAATTATTTATTACAAAATTTATATTTATTCATTAAACTAATAGTGTTTTTATAACATTTTCAGGTCACAATGGCTGGGGATTTTATCATAGCTGCCACGGCGATTTTAATAGCCAGTTTAAGGAATGATAATGTAACTATATGCCTTAGCCAAGTAAGTGTGTTTCACTTCTTATATGTAGTTGTAAGAAAAGTTTAGTTATCTAAATTAACAATATAAATACAGCGGAAAAACACGTTTTGTGCGACCTTTAAAGCTTATATTTTGTTTAATTTAATTTGACCTTAAAAAAACTTTATTGAGTCATATTTTAAATTTTTACTAAGTAATTATTTTTTCTAATCATAAAGAAATTTTATTTCAATAGTCATATTTATTTCTTAATTAGATATATTGTATATATAGATAGTTGCAAATTCGTAATAATTCCAGGATATTCAAAGTATAAATATTTTTTGGCGACAACTTTCACTATAGGAAACGTTTTAGTTAATAAATCTAGTTGATATTTGCATTTCTTTTTTTTTAACATCGCTTAACTTATTGCATAATATCGTGAATAATTTATGGAATTTGTTTATACAATTTATTTTACAATTATTAATTAATAAATTTTGTTACAATTGCACATTCTGTATTACTATTTAAATTATTTTTGGTTGCGTCAATATTTACATCTTAAAAAATATGTCTAAATTAAATATAACTGATTCTATGACATAATAACTTAGATATGAATATGTTATTAGATATTGAAATATACTGATAGAATAATAAATAATAGTACTATATCATTATTTTTGTCACGAACTCCTGAGACTTTTTAGCACTAAGGTAATAAAATACTGAATAAATTCACGTATTATAGAATAGCCATGCATTACGGCACGTAATTTTTACAATTTAAAATTAACAAAGAAATAATACTTCTCAATTAACTTTGAGTATTTTTGAAATAAAACATATATGTAACTTTAATGACAATTATACTTTGTATAAAAATTAGTTTATGTTGATTACAGTTTAGTACAATTTCCAAATATTTCTGTAGGTTTTAGTAGATTTGGTACAAGGAGAATTCATGCAATTAGGATCAAAGGAAACAGAAAATGAACGTTTCGCACATTACCTCAATAAAACGTACAGAAAAACTGCTTCGCTTATAGCCAACTCATTGAAAGCAGTAAGTATTGAACTTAATCTAATTCCTTTCTATTTATATTAAATAGAAACGAAATAGGTACTTTAGATAAACAATTTTTCTATAAATAATAAGAAAACTAACAACATTTTCATGTTGCACTTTAACGTAATAATTATTACACACAACTGGTATGTGAATCAGGAAATACTGCAAATCTACGTGTTTATGTAATCCTGTTAGGTAGCAATTGTAGCTGGCGCAGATGATAAATTAACGGATATCGCCTTTCAATATGGTCGAAATTTGGGTCTAGCATTTCAACTCGTAGATGACTTACTGGATTTTGTCTCATCTTCAGAAGCTATGGGCAAACCAGCAGCAGCTGATCTAAAACTCGGACTTGCAACTGCCCCCGTGTTATTTGCTTGCGAAAAGGTAAGATTCTAACTTAGGATTGAAGATAAACGAACATTTAAAATTGCACAAAAAATAATTAGAAATAGATCTCAGAATTGTCCTAATAATATATATTACATAGAGTTCGTTTTAGATCACATAGTTATTTGGCAATGACTTTTTTCTCTCTCTCTCTCTCTCTCTCTCTCTCTCTCTCTCGAAGACAAGAGGAATATAAACCGTCATTGTCTAACATGCAAGAAAAGTATTTGATTCATACGAACTATTTCATCAAGTGCGCCATTGCGCAATATCTTATTTGTTTTATCTAGAATACACTATATAAACATCGGCCATGTGTTGGCCCTAAACTTTCTTTTACGTAGTCAGTATATTTAGATTTGATAGTATATAAATAAAAATATAAAATGTTTAAATTTCAAGAAAATATTTTCATTCATTGTCCAATAAAATTGTAAAGTTAGTTTATTGTCAGATTTCCAAAGAAAACATATGTATTTTAGATTTTAAATGTTGGATTTTATAGTAGTATAAAGAAAATATCATTATTCATTACATATTATTAAAAATTATTATGGCCGGGCATTTTTTAGTTTCAAATTAACTTTAAACCAGAGAAAATATTTATATATAATATTTTAAATTATTTACTAACCTTTGTAACGCTTTTTTACTAAACTTATTTGTGACACTGACAATAAATGTAAAATGTCAAAATATTTGAATATTTAAAACAGTTGACATGCATAGTAGATACGATTTATTATATATAATTTTCCATACCTATGTAACTATGGCAATATAAATAGGATAATGGCAATTTTCTCGTATCTGGTACACTTTTTGAAGAAATGTTTGACACAAAAGTTGTTCAAATAATTAATATCTTTAACTTTAATTATAACTATTTTACTGTAAGTGCAGCCGTTTCGAAGATATGCAAAAAGTGTCTCAAGTAAACATGCACTTCCGGTTTGAATATGCTTTTCAAAAATAGGAGGTTTTCACCCCAGGCATATACAAATCTTAAGTTTAAAGTTTCATAATTTTATCTTCAACAGTGTAGCCTGTAGAGCGCTCACAGCCACATACACACACACAGACGTCATTCCAAAAATAGTCAGGCTCGATTCAGGGAAGGTCAAAAGGTGTATTTCCGTTAAAATTTCGAGTTTTTTTTTTCGTGTGATTACAATACTTACTTATTCGTTCGTAAAAGAAAGTAAAAATCGATAATTCTGGATGTGGTGGCTCAAGTGGAGTCGAAATATAGATAATAAAAAGTAATTTTCTGTTAATATATGTATATTTTAGTATCCAGAACTGAATCCGATGATAATGAGGCGGTTCCAGGAACCGGGAGACGTAGAAAAAGCCTTCGAACTTGTACATAAATCGCAGGGTCTAGAACAGACACAGTTCTTAGCGCGCCAGCACTGCTTGGAAGCAGCACGACTTGCAAACACGCTGGTAGAATCACCCTACCAGAAAGCATTATTAGTCACCAGTGATTTGGTTCTAAACCGAATGAAATAACACACATTGTTGTTTATGTACGATAGAAACTTTGTAAAAACGTTATATACTACTCAAAGGATATTCAAGAAGCGAAGTTATTCCAGGCGAACAAAACAAGTGTTTTGATTTGTTAGCAAATCAACCAATCACAGACGTTAAAATGGGTGTGAACACAGATAATTGTTTCTCTATATTTATATTTTAAAACTGTTTTATTTTTACTCACTTACTAATAAAAAATTTACACCAGCCCGACCTTTTAAAATGAACCAGTGTTGAACAGATTGTGATTTTAATTTATGTAAAATTATTCTGTGCAGTTTCTTTTTAAGCGCCCAATTGTCTGGATTAAATAGTTTGCAAAGCTACACTTAATAAGACTTTGTATAAAGTTTAGCTTAAGGTTAAGGTGAGTCAATTCAATGAAAAGAAAATTTAGATAATACAGAATCATCATATAAATGTGTATCTTAAATATATTATTTAATTTTTGATACTGTATTATTTCTACGAAAATTACAAGCCTACAATTTATTTTTAACACTTTTAAAGCCAGTTCGAATACCAAATAAATCTGCAAATCAAATATTTATGTATAAAAAACAGCATTAATTTAATAATATCTTGTAGTCAAAAACATTTTATTATTATGTAGTTATGGATTATCTTAAATTTAATAATATATAACATACTGGTCATCTATGATTATCCAGTATTTTAATTATGATTTGTTTTTATATTTATAATATTTTGTTTATTCTGAATTTTATTTTGGTATTTTGGTGGATTATCGGGGAAACAATTTAGGTTGTATTGTTGATATTATACTGCCTATAATTATAGTAGTACACCTAATTATTATATTTATATATTTTGATATTTAAAATAAAATTAACTATGATCGTAAGTGCTCTTATGACAAATTTAAAAGTTGCTTAATGAAGTATTTTTCTGAAATTATCTTGTTTAAATTTAGTTTTTTTAAATGAATGTTTATAAATGTTACTAACAAATTATGCATTGTACTTAATAATAGAAAAACAGCGTAAGTTTCAGACATATTTCTTTAAATAGTATATGTGTCCAAGTTATGAGAATTTAGATTATAAAATATATTCTTCAAGTTTCTTACAAAATAAATTCTAGAGTTTCTAGATATATCCATGACTTTCAAAAAATAACTTCATATTATTGCATTTGAATCTACTGAAATAACAAAATTAGAATAATCAATAAATTCATATTATAACTTCTTATTTTATAAAACTATATTATAATTGTAAACCAATATTGAGTTTAGTTATTTGTATATTTTGATTTAGATATAAAATTAAGACTTATAATTGATTGCTAATTGTATATATGAGTAATATATTTAATGATGTATATATATATAAATGCATGTAGATAACAACGATATTATTTTTCCGGTTGATTGAAAATGTATCAATTTGTATTATTGAGAAACAGGTGAATTTGATGCAGTTTGTGTATATTAATAAAATGTTTATCGTATTGTTTTAACAAAACTATCAGGATATTTATTTCGGATAATTGTCAGTGATTTCCACACGAGGTTCATTGACAAAATATTGTTGAATCCACTAGGGGGAAAAATTGGGGGGGCCTTTCTCTAATAAATTAGAGGCCTATATGGATAACTATATCATTATAGTTATCCTAATCACAGTCATTTTTAGAATACGTTTTTGATTACACTAACTTTAAAATAACAATGAAAGAGATATACTTGCATCATTAAATATTAGTTAAATTTAAATTCAAGGTGGTTATATTTAAAATTGTATGAATTGTAATAGTTTTACAGCCACTGATTGTAATGAAACAAATGTAATTGTTGATGTCCGGGTACTTCGGTGTTGTGATTCATTTTTGATTTCTTCAGGTAATTTAGTATTTATTTATGTTATTGTTACTTGATATTCACAAATGTAAATCGTATATAAATACACAAATAATTTATTAAAACGTGTAAATAAGAAAATGTGAATGTCAATTAATTTAGGTTACATTTGTGTCTAATTTTGGAATTTATTTTATAACTAAAAATAATAGATTTTTTTATTGAACTAGGTGCAAATATGTCTCGGTATATAATGCAATGGGACGCACAACCAATGCATTTGGGCAAAGTGTTATGTTCATTGTTAGAAACTCAATCATTAGTAGATTTAACGATAATTTGCCATACTTACTCAATAAAAGTGCACAAATGTGTATTAGCAGCTAATAGTATTTACTTCCGGGTATGTCTTACTGTTTGAATGAATAGTAAAATCAAAATTAATCACGGCATATTTATAGGAACGTCTGCAGAAAGACATGTCTATCGATAGGGTAATAATAAATGGAATCAAACAAGTTGTTTTTAAATGTTTGATTGAATTTATGTATTGCGGCGAAACGTCAGTTGCAGAAGATCATCTACACGAATTTATTTCGGCCGCTAAATATTTTAAAATTTTTGGAATCACAACAGTCATTCCAGAGAAATTTGGATTGGAAGAGCCTGATGAAGGTATCATAATATTTCCCTATAGTCATAATTCGTACGTCATAAGGACATATGCGCATTGAACTACTGCGCATAATAACGTTAAATAACTTAATATACAAATTAATTTTAGATGACGAAGTTCTAATAAAACCACCCGTATTTTTTTCGAAAAACGAAAAAACTAAAAGCATGAAAGAAACTTTAATCGGTGACTTTTCGGAAAAAAACGTCAAAATGTTATTAAACGAAAACGAATACCCATACAATACCTCAAGATCGGCACGTCCTGTAAAAGTAACTGACGAAGCACATGTTGCACTTGCCAAAGAAGAAGCTGCCAGTCGTTTCGCTTTAGAAATGTTAAAAAAAGACATCAGCAACACCTCAAACGTGTTCGTCATAGATGAAACTTGCACTGAAGCAACCGTCGAGACAAACCTAACAGCACAATACGAAAATCCAAATAATATGATTCAAATCCAAGAATTCGTGCTAGGAAACAATATACCAAAAATGAAAAACATGGATATGAAAATGAATGAGATAGATTTATTAGATATAAAAACCAAACAAAGCCCAACGGATGAGTTTGAGAAAAATAACAAAATGTATGATAACCAAATTTTATATAAATCTACGGATGGAAGTTATGTAAATGTTAATAATCAGATGTTAAATCAACTAAATAATCACAACATTTCGTATGAAGTAATGCCGCAATCCAACCCGTTAGAATTACAGCAATATATGTGTAACGATTTCGAATACAACGACGACAACAACGTCACACCTTTCGAAGTTCCTAAACAATCCAATCAACGCAAACTTACTTACAACGAACTTGTAGCCGAAACGGTGAACGATGATTACGAATCGGACACCGTTGAACAATATTCAGAAAACGTAACTCCATTAAAAGACGCGATTCGAAGCGAAATCGAAAATATTCTCACAAACCCCGACAGTGCAAACAACCCAAATGATATTTCAATTAATGAAGATCCAAACCAAAGTACGACGGTTAAAAAGAAACGTGGTCGACCAGCAAAACGTAAACTCGAGAGAATCATCCCGGAAACCAAAGAAATTCAGTGTTTTTTCAATGACAATCAAACAGATATGCATGAACATAACAAAGCGCAAATTTTAACTAAATATCAGAATGAAGAAAATGTTGTACCGAAAGAGCATACGCTCGATCTAGAGAATAGTGAGACGAAGAAACTGGAAAATGAACTTGAAGAAAGAAAGATTTCGCCTGTGAGAAATCGCCGCCAAACTAGATCTTCAACCAAAATAAATCTGTGATTTCTGATTGAAACAATAAAGCTGTGATTTAAAGTAACAAATTTACTGTGATATTAATACGTTTTGAGTTACCATTTAAGTTTATAAACCAAAGAATGGTTGTTTGTATTGTTATTGTTGAATGAAAATAAAATTATTTCTCAGTCTGCTGAAAGAATTATTTGACTCTTTGAATATAAATATTTATAATTACTTTCATACAAAATATTCACAAATGCATCCGTTTTCAGCGTCATCGCAGACGTCTGTAAATAAGAAAAGGATTAATCTGGCATTTTAATTTAAGTGCTTGCTAATTTTCTGCAACAATTTGCCAATCAGAAGGACCCATAAAAGATAAAATACACAGTTGCCTAAATATCTGCGTAACACTTCAATTTATAAATAACTCATTTCTTCTTTACTTTTCATGTTAGGCCAGTTTTTTTTTAATTCAAGAAAAAACGGTACACAATTCAATTTTTGAAAAGTCGCGCTTTTTATTTATTAAATAAAGCTTCGAAACAATTTTTAGTGATTAAAGTATAACTTTATGGTATTCCCAGTAATAAATATAATTTGCATTTATAGTAATATATTACCTAATTTAACTGCACTGATTTCCAAAACGTTTTTTTGTAATAATTACAAAAGTAAAACAATAAAATTAACATATCAGTTAATTAATTGAATCAATAATATTTTATGTTAGCATTTATAGCAGTTACAAGTTTCAAACTGATAGTTTATGAATCAATAATCACCTTCAGATATGAGAATAAAATTTCTTTAATATTATTTATATTTATCAGTTCTAGATGCCTTCCAGTGTACCAGTTTTCTTCACGAAACATAACTTAATAGTTAATATGTTCTTGGCATTTAATATAATGTTTTGATCAGCTTATTATCGTAATTATTAATAAAATTACATCTTACAAGGGCTACCGATACCGTAAGCATTTTATTAATATCGATTGCCGAATTATAAGATATTTTATATGCAAATTGCCAAGGTGAATAAGGTTACAAGTTTAAAATATCGGTATATGGTCTTTATAATGTGTAATTCGACAATAAATTGTAATTGATGGTTAAATATAAAATATAAGAAAAGGACTGACAAAACAAATAATACTTTCTTTGGTAATTTAAATATGTTTCTATCATTACCAGTTTCATTACGCAATATTATTATTTTACCCCTGAGACAATAACTTGTTTTTATATATACAAGCTATATGTAGTTGTAAGTTTCGTCAGTATAGTTCTAAACAGCTTGAAGAAGTGTGTACATAATTTTTAAATTGTATATTTATCAAAATTAAACCTAATACTACTAAATTGGGTTTTTATGTGTAGTTATAATAGCGTATCAGCGTTTATAAAGTGTTTAACAACATAAGTGCGTCTGTGTTTCTTTCGAAAACGTTTCGATTGCAGAGTATGAACATTACTAGGAAATTAGAGAAGTCTTTTATTTGTAAGTGCTCTTAAAATATTTATTTTGTAAGTGTTTTATAGAATACTGTTTAAAATAAGTGAATTATATTAATCATTGCAACAACAATATTAACGAAATGCGATAATTATAAATAAACAAAATGATAAAACTGTAGTATTACGAACGGATTGAACCTTGAAGTATCACTAAAATGTGGGGTTCTTCAAATAAAGAACATCCTTATTTTAAATTTAGAATTATGCTTGTTTTTACGCGCTATCAGTAAACCTAACTACATTTGTTGTATAATACTTATTTTGAAGTGATCGACTGGAGTGGAGTTAATAATAATAAAAACGGGAAAGCAGTCATATGTATAAAAATTAATTAAATTCATATACATATGACTGCTTTCTCGTTCTAATTATTAATAATATTTATTGTTGGCTGAAAAGAAAATATTGTTATTGTTTCTTATATATTTTATCAATTTAAGTTGTCTTATTAATTATTTTATTTGTATATAAGTATACTACCTTTATACACCTTGTATTATTTGTAGTTTAATGTAACAATTGGCGATGGTGGTGTAATGGTCAGCATAGTTGCCTTCCAAGCAGTTGATCCGGGTTCGATTCCCGGCCATCGCACTTCGTTTTTGGTTTGTTTGACGATTTTTCAAATATAACTGATAAAATAAAATTTATTGCTTTATGGTAGACACAAATTCAAACATTCTCAATTGTTATGATTCCAGTTTTTATAAATAACCTTGAATATAAACGATGTTACATTACAAATAACAATGCTATTGTTATCAACATACAATTATATATACCGTTATAGCATCCACGTAACATTTGAAATTACCTTGGAAAACTGGTATATTGTATGTGATAATTCATATTCAGAAATATAAAGTATTAATAAGAGGAATAAATAAATTTTTTTCATATAACAAAAGCCGTGGTTTTGATATTTCATATTATCTTTAAAGAGATATTTTTAATTATCAATACTAAAAACATGTCTGCTAAAATGTCTAAATGTGGTCATTTTTAATATTATCAAAGACAGTCATGATCCTTCTTAATATTATACAATGTTTATATTGAAATATTACATGCGTTATTATTAAGTCTGTAATGATCAAGAATAAAATTTTGATTTAAAAAATATTATCTTTACTTCACAATGGAATAAAATGTTTAAAGTTTTAGCATAAAACATAAAATAAAAATGAAATAACTAAACTGCGTCTTGCCTTGATATAAGAATTAATTTGAGTTTCAGGAATTTTGTTATTTAGATCTCAAATACGCAATGGCTTATATATGATTATATTATATAAATTTTTTAAACAAATAGCATATGATATATAATTTTGTATTCTGGGACCGAACATTATGTATATAATATGCTATTTGTTTAAAAAATACATAATATAATCATCATAATATTTCGTTTAGTTGAGGCATGTTTAAGAATTTTATGATGAAAAGTCTATTTTTTATTATATAGTAGCTCCTTGAAATAAAAGTATATATTGTTATAAATGATTTAAATGCTAATGGTGTTTATATAATATAATTCTCTCGAAAACATTACTAATCTAAATTAAATTTAAATCAAAAATAAATTGTATCTAAAGCGAAATGTATATATTTTTTAAATGTTAGGGTAGCAGTAGAAATATAATAATTACTAATTGGAAGTGGAATAAAGTTTAACAACAAAAGTCTCAAATTACACATATGAGAAACCAATTGCATATGCATCGGCTGAATATTACCTCTTTAGTTTCTGTCCAACACCAAATATTTCCAGCACAAACTAGATGTTTATTTTAATATAACACTTTCATGGATTTTTAAAATATTTCAATTCATTTCTAATAAAACATACAGTTGTATGTATAAGTACGTATGAAGCATAATTGATAATTTTGCTTCATAAATAATTGAAATTTCGTACGAATAAAATATTGTAAATATGTTTTGCCTTCGTATAAGATTGGTTTAAAATTTTCAATGATTTTCTCTAATAGACAGAACCGAATTATAGTTTTTTCTTTGGTAACAATTTTGAAATCTTCTACTCGTTTTTAAAAATAAACAACAGTGAAATATACAAACAAATTTATAAATGCAAATAAGATGATATAAGATTTTTGAGTGTGTGTGTTTTACACATTAACACACAGCAGTGAGGTGAACATTTTTGAGTATATAAAATGAAGAAGAAATCATAAAAATACTGATTTAATTAAAACTTTCTAACGAAATACATATTGTGTAATTGCTGTTTATGTATTTTTCTAATTTTCTTTAATTGAAGATCCTGTTATAGTCCGTGTCTGGTTAGTGTATGTTCGTTTTATTTTTACGGGATCACGATCATACGCAGGTGACGTCTGACCACATATGCTAACTTGCTAACTCGGTCAATGTCGATTCGTCTCGCTCTCCGCGGTTTCGTTTCGATCTGTAGAGGGGCTGCTTCAGCGCAGCGCCATACATTCTGCTGTATGTTGAACTGATAAAAAGAGTGTGGCGGCAAGCATATTATATATAAAAGAGTTTGATTTTGGGATAATTTATGATTACTGAAAATGTTTTTTGCGAAATTTTATCAATGTTATTTAAGAACATTATTTAAAATTATACAATGACACAAACACTATTAATTTAATGTATTTATTTAGAAATGAAATTAAAACTAAATAAATAAAATACTACTATAAAAGGTCAACAAATTTTGGCAATAGTTTTAACCATGATAAATACCAATTCGTATGTATTTATTTTATTCAAGTATTATGTCAAAGTAACAATGACCATTATATTTTGTGTGTGGGTGTCTTTAGCATCGACCTTATTTTTAACCAATAATATGACCAAAACAACTGATAACTATCACTATGTATATATATATATATATATATATATATATATATATATATATATATATATATATATATATATATATTAAGTTATAATTATTACTCAATAAATATGGCACACACTTATTTAATATTCATGTTAACATACTTAAACCCTAAAATAAATTATAGATATTTATAAATGTCAATTTGATATGTATAAAATTACAGTATACATGTATCACATTTATATTAATATATTCATTAGTACAGTGTTTTCCAAACATTCGTGTATGTATGTATGTATGTACATTCCTCATGCGGTAGGTCGGTCGGTACTATAGCACAGAGCACAGACTGATGGTGTGAGTAATTTCATAAGGAGAAACTGTAATACTTTTAAAAAAATGTAACTACTTTACTTGAATTAAAAATCAAACTTTGAATGATTTCAGTACATGGTTATACAGGTTGTGTAACAAAACAATATATTACAATAGCAATTTGACAGTCACTTTAGTGGGTTTATTGTTGTCCTCATATCATCTACATAACAAAAATATTGTTGAAATTCTAATACATCTTTGTCAGTGTCGGCGTCTTTAAACGTACCTTAGTTATGACATAAGAGCCACACCTGACTGTTGATTGTATATATACATAAGTATGCTACTTTGATTGAAGATTTATTGCAAAAACCAAATACTTTCTAAAAAGAATAAACTTGCCAATAAAATGTGGATAAATATTATTAACTAGTTAATTAATGTTTGAAAGTGACAATAGCTTGCAATTAATATGCAAAGCTATTTCAGAATAATAAAAATATTTTGTTACTTTTTTTAAAGATATTCTTTAATTATTTAGGTAATTAAAATTACCTAAATATTTTTTTGTTCGCTTGTATAGGGACTTATTCTAACAATTATGAAATGTTTGTTTTTCTTGATTGTTTTAGAATTTGAGCAAGTAAGTTTCTTGGCATCTCATATGCCTTCTTCAGAAGTTTGAATTAGTCAAAAATTAAAATAATACTTAAGAAAATACATGGATCGTCAGAATTTAAAATCATCACAGCAAGTTACTTAATTTTTAACATTTCTTTTTATAAAATAATATCTTAACTTATCTTAAGTATTATTTTAATTTTTGTCTAATTCAAACTCTTGAAGAAGGCATATGAGATGTCAAAACGTTGAGATGAATACATTTTTTTGTATAAATAAAACTGCATTCTCAAGAAGCAATAAAAATTATTAATCAGTAAAGGTCACTATTTCCATCTTCGAATAAAGCCCCGGATAAGCTATCTGGTAGATTGATCAATTGATTATACATATTTAAATTTCCTATGCTTATTTGTTAGAATAGCTATCTGGAACTTATCTGAAAGTGGAAATACTGGGCCTAAGTGTAAATTTGCGTATAATTACTTTTAAAAATTTAGACGTATATACGAGGGAGGTCTGAAAAGTTTCCGACCTCAACATGAAGATAGCAGCACTCGTAAATAAAAGCTAGGGAATTTCGTTGTTCATCTGTTGACAGTTACTCACCAAAGTTTCAGCCATTTTGGACGCGCAGTTGTTATGTAACAGTCGTTTGAGTGAGTTGATGTGAGTGTTTTTATGAAAATGGACAAAATCGAGTATCGAGCTGTCATCAAATATTTGTTTTTGAAAGGCAATACGTCTACGCAAATCAAAGATGAGATGGATTCGTACATTACTTCATGCCTATTTCTATCAAATGTGGTGGCAGAAATCCCTTTACATCTATTCACATCTTGCCAATCTTTCGCCATTCAATTATCTCCTTACAATTTAAATATATGGTTTAGGCTAAATTTATAAAATATATGTTTGCGTCGACTTTTTCCAGAGTAATATAAAATAAAATTCAACTCAGAATTTTCATTAATTAAAGAAATAATTGAAATAAATATATAGGTTTCTATGTTATTAGGTTATTCTTACAAAATTTGCGATCAAAATCCAAAATCTAAAAATCTTATATAATTGTTTATTAAAGTCACGTATAGATTTAGCGAATGATTGACATTACTAATTCCGTGGGTAGTTGATAGTTCCATTTATATCAATCTATACCCGTGGTTTGCAACACTTTTGATAACGCAAGTCATGCTACTTTTTTAATTAATCTACGTTACAATTAAATATCTGTCCAATTGAATTTGGCGTGATAGATATATTATTATGAAATAATCTTATTTTTGTGGTTACTATAATTTATATTTTTCACTGACATATTTGGGTCCAAAATATGTTGTTGACTACTGATTGTACACGTTTTGTACGACCTTAATTAGGTTTAAACACTGATAATATTATTTGAATTAAAAATTAAGAATAAAAACTTGCGACCCAAATAAATGAATTATGCAAATATGCCCATTATAATCAACAGATTTTTACATTGAAAACTAATCATTCAAAATATGACAAATATAGATCTACTTAAATCTGTAATTATGATGTAACGATGATAATCAATTTAACCAATATCCAATTTAATATAACATATATTAGTAATTTATATAGGTACATTACAAAATAAATTTAAGGTTAAAGGTGTATTACTTGTTTTTAAATACCAAACTATAATTTAAAAAATACTGATCTAGATTTTTCTACAGATCGAAAATATGTGACGTCACTAACACCACACGTAGCCCTGATTTAAAATAAATAACTTGCTAACTAATGAGTAGATGTTTAAGAGTATTAATAAAATACATAGTATTACTCCCTTGGAAAAAATAGACGTTTAGTATAATTAGTTACGTTACTGACACCACTCCTCAGTCAGTAGTAGACGTTTTCTAGTATTAGTGACGTCATTGACACTGATCGTCGCATTTTTAGGAGCGACTTTACAGACAATTCAAAGTTATGAGATACAAATTATTTTTGTTAAGTTATTTTTAAAATGAAATATTTTAAAACAATGCGCATTCGCTTGGTGTGACATCACCATTTTATGTGACGTTACAGTGATTCTTATTAACAGAAAAAGCAATAATAATTAATATTTTACACTAGCTCATAGCTGTCATTTGTATAATATATAATTATATGTTTGAGTACAACTTTAAAAAGCATTTCAATTGTACAGTATGATAAGTTATAATTCGCTTTATAACTTTGTTAATTTGATAAATTATTTATATTTGTGGAATGGATATAAGCAATTTTAAAACAAAGCCACTTGCTTAGTTTAAATTAAAATGCTGAAATATATTCTGAACGTGGTTCTATAAAGTCTAAAAATAATGAAGTTTGATTTGCATTCGACGTATAAAATACAATATTGGCTTGTTGCCTTATGTTTCTTTATTTTTTATGAATATTTTGGTCATATCGCCTACAAATTTAAGAGATATTGATAATGTTGTGCTGTTTTAACAATTTGTACTACGTTATATAAAATTAATAACAGGTTAATATCAAATATACTTTTAACGAGAAAATTATATAGTTTTATATTATAAGGCTGGATATGATTTTTAGTTTTTTATATATATATATATATATATATATATATATATATATATATAATTAATAACAATAGTTTTTACATAGTTTCGGAATATTATTATTCCTTCATCAGGACTAAACACTTTTTTTCTAATTGTATTGATTTTAGAAAAAAAAATCGTTCTCAATTATAACGCTCCTTGGAACAGAGAAAGATAAATATATATTTTTAATTATTCCAAAATAAGCACTTACATTATTTAGAAATCTGTTAGTTATGTATATACCAAATATTTTACTATAAGGTTCAGTATTCGTAATGAAATTATTTGTAGAACAAAATGAGAAAAAAAAATCTGAAACCTGATTGGAAAAGGCACTGGTTGAAACTGGTAAAATCTTGGTATTACCTGATTGGTAAACGGTTACTATTTCATACGCTTAACAATTAAACTATCACTATTACATTCTTGAAGTAAAAAATAAATATTCAAACAATTTTTCGTTTGTTTTACACTGTTATTAGAAACATATTGCTTAGGATATTTAAAAACAATTATCTTTATATCCGTGTTTAGTTATAAGAAAATGACGTATATTTTGTTAATAGAATTGCTAATTTACATATTGATAATAGATTTTTGTAAATTGCACTATAATTTGTTTGTTGTTGAAGTGCCTCTTTGCAGATCACGTTTGAAGCTTATAAAACTAAGTTAACGTGTTTTTGTGTTAAAAAAAATGTTTGATCATAATAATTTTATTTATTTATTCTAGTCACATTTAATTCGCCATAGTTCACAGATATAGTAGCGAAACCTGTTTGTAAATTATTCAGAAGATCAAAAATGATTCATATATTAACCTTTTCGAAGAATTAATTTATAAATGTTTGTGCGCCTTGTATACTTATTTATAAATCTACAAAAAAACATTAAATATTTGGTAATAGGCTATTTATGTATAGTTAGTTAAATAAATCAAATATCGCTTGAACGCTGATTAAAATAATCCAGTAATATTTGTAAAACAGTGTCATTTAAGTGCGATTTAAAACTTTCGATTTTAGTTTATTTGCTAATAATATATATTAAGCAATATTATGCAGCATATTAGCCAAAAATATGCAGTATTTTAATCGATAATAAGCAGTAAATTAATCAATAATAGTTTGCGTGAAACACAGCATATCAACGATTATACATAATGTAAGAAATATTTACAAAATTCTGAGGAAAAACGTCATATATTTATTATTTATTTAAATTTAAATGTTATCCATTTTGACAAACAAAGTTCTTCATTGATAATCTTGGAACACGGAAACGGGTTTGACTTCATTGATTTCATAAGTAAATACTAAAAATAATAAAAACTACTAGGAAAATATAGTCAAATCGTACCTGATACAGAACCACAACAAAAATTCATTTACTTTTGCTACTTATATAATAGTATATTCAAGTCAAGTTAACGCACTTATTTAATAGCTAGCGATATACATACATACTTAGTGTGATTCCTTGTTGAATATTATATACCTGTTTAGTTTATAAATAATCAAGATACATTTTTTTTACGATTTGTTTTTAACCGATAAACTTGCAGTCAAACTTGTTTTTTGCACGTCCAGTCGTATATTTCCCACCAATGTTTTGCATGTTTTTATTTTTTAACGATAAGCTTCATGAAATAAATAGTACAATAAATTTTAGTTTTAAGTCAAACGTATTGTGATGTATGCTTTAACATTTATTTATAAATAAGTATTATTCAAAACCTCATATCTATTTAACTAAAATTCGTGTAAAAACTATATGTAAATTTCACACCAATTTGATGCAAATAGAACACCATGGTGTTATGTATTATTTTTTCTTCAGTTTGTACATATAAACATAGGAAAACTAAAATATATGTATGCAAATTCTACTAGTAATCTACTTTCTCTTCGCTAATTAGCACAAAAGAGTAAAATTGTATTTTTTTTTGTAAAAGAAGCATATTTTATTCAAATTACGATTCAATTAATATTTATTATTATTCGTATCATAATAAGTGTCATTTGAATAAACTTCCGCTGTAAGGAGGTTTGACACTATATATCTATCAATGTCAAGCGCGTCGTGTTGCAAACTGTCGAAATAACACACTTCAAAAAGTAGCCAACAGATGGTCCACCTTATATATGCGTATATATATATATATATATATATATATATATATATATATATATATATATATATATATATATATATATACGTATATATAGATATAAATATAGATATAAATATATATATATATATATATATATATATATATATATATATTATATATATATATATAATAAACTTGTTATTTTAGAATAATTAAAAAATATTCTAAGTGAAATTGTGGTTTTCTCCCACAACATTTTTTTTTTTTCATTGTAGAAATATTCATTTATTTACTAGTGAATAATGCAGTGCAATACATAAATGCCAGTATAGTAGATATATTAATGACACCTATAAACGTATAGAATGATATACTAAGTGAGCACATCTTCGTGTCAAATATAAGTTTATAATTGTTTAAATTAAACATGAATTTAATGATAGGTGCATATTAGTAGTTATTTACATTTATTATCAATACGAATGCAACAACATAGACGGACGATTATGAAATAATAATGCACACCATGTTCTTGTTTCTTCCTACACAAATTGCAACTCGAAGCAGGTTCATTCATTTTGAATGACCTGCATTGCAGCATGAAGATGAAGGTAGAAGGTTCCAGAAAACATTTACATTTGTGTTTATCGTATATTATTATCAGTATTAACTGCAATTATTCAATTATATATACAAAACAATATATTGCTTTTAAAATAGAACACACCATTATCTAATCTTTATCTAAATGCTTTATAGATTATTAAACATATATATTAACCATTAATATATGGATAATTTATATATAAAACTAGTATTAAATTGTATTTATAATTATTTATTGATATACTATATCCAACATATGTTTGTAAAGTTATTACAACAAAATTGGCAGGTTAAAATTAATTTTGTTAATTAGTATAAGAATTATAGATACAAATCACATAAATTAACCTTATCATAAACTATAAAAGTAAATAATCAACAAAAATATGCAAAAACCGAAATGAAATGTCAAATTAACTTGCCTCACAAACAGAATACGAAATAATAAACTGGCGGCAAGATCTCATGGTATCATCATCTGGTATAGGTCGAATCGTGACATTTTCGTTTCACAATCCAACACAAATTTCATTGACTGAAAAAAAATAAGGTTACTTATTCAATACAATTGTGTGATGCTACTGTTTTTGGATTACTGGAAGCGGATTGGTTCCATCATGAACATCTTTCAATCCGGTTAATATTACCGGGAGGTCAGCATAATGACGTACTTTCACAATTCTATGGAAGAACATAGAATATATAGAGACAATTAAATAAATGCATACACATTACATAGTTATCACGTGGCTTAGACACATTATTTCTTTGATGTTCAATTAAAATAGGTTAGTTCTGGTAATAAAAAGCATTCATTCAAATTCTTCTCATTATTTCACCACTTATGTACATTTAGTGAAGAGTTTACCTTTTGCTATAGTTAAACAAGAAATTAATGTTATCAAGTCAGTATTTATTTATTTTGATTTGGTTTGAACTGTTTAACTTTTGGATTCATTATATATAATAATTATAAACTGGCTTCTTAAAAATATATACTCCTGCCGAACTATCAAACTCACATGTAAAACTATTATTTTGCTAAGGGGATACTTCTTACACTTGCTCTAACTAAAACTAGTTAACACAATCAAAATTCAGCATAACGTCAATCACTAATCAGTATAGATGGATTGATTAAACAGTAAGGAGAGCAAAGAGGATATATCAGATTGAGACAACTAGATAAATTAAAATGTATGGTTGATATTTTACTGTAAAATTGGAGTATTTAAAACAATTTTAATGTTTAAATATGTTTTTAACAAAAACAATATAGTGATGTTATCGAAGTGGAAGGATTGATCGAAGGTGATGTGATAATTGTTTGTCCAAATTATTAATTCAAACACCATAAACGTTATAACCTTCATTTGCTATAATATGAACAAAATATACAAACAATAAAATAAGAATAATAAATCCATCTCCATAATCTAATGATCTGCGAAGTTATAATTAAAAATATTCCTTAAATTTTTTTTAGAAGTAAACGAATACCATTATTTTATGTTATGTTTAGAATTTCATTAAATATATTTCATTCTTTCAGAATAAAACCAAAATGGAGTTTCCCAAAGAAGAATCAGCTTCAAGATGTAGTTCAGAAACGAACACCTTTTATTTAATGTAAGTACTCCACTTGGGTTTTAGTCAATCATTTTGTGGGAAAACTACATTGTATCTATATTTGGATTAATTCCACGAAAATGTGACTGTAGTTTTAAGATGTGACAAATATTGATTTTATATCTGTCATCAACTTGATTAGAATTTCAATAATTATTTAGTAGAACTAAGTAGAGGTACACGTCATAACCATAACAGTGGTATTAATCATTAATAATTAAATAATTTTGTTTTTCTATCGAAGAAATAAACAAATTTAATGATCTATATATAAAATAAATTCCAAACTGATTGAGAAAACAATAAAATCGTAGTATTAAATGGAAAATTGCTCTATACATAATTGAATTCGTTTTACTCAGTATTCAAAAGTTGACTAATAATATTTATCATAAATAAACAATTACATTGACCCCTAAGAGGTTTTATTTACAAAAATATACTACTATATAACTTTCTTTGTATGTTTACTTATAATTATTTATAAATTAACAAGATGCAGTCTAGAAATCTATATTTCATTAAAACTACCCAAATGTAAGATCGTATGTTATTCCCGCGTGGTTTTGATATATTATCATACTCGCAACTCGCTTGAGATGAGGTCCAACTTAGAAAGTTTATCAAATCCCCTCCGTGAAATTCCCATCCTCCCAAGCGAACACTAGAGCCTTTCTAGTGACGAATTCACGTCGAACAACCTTCTGGTTCAGTTACAATCAACCAAATGTAAACACTGTGGATAGCCACGGCGACGGTGTACAGTGCCGTGTGCGAGCAAGCGAGTATGTTAGCCTAACCTATCGATGACCCACTACTTGCGTTGGTCTACAATCACTGCAGAACCAAAGTCAAACAAGCAGTCATTCGTTACCTCGCCGCTTGGAAGGACATCTATGGTTGGTGTTTTTGCAGCAGTTGTCCGCGTGCCGTCATACAGAATCGAGTGAAGTCGATTGTCGATTTTTGTGTCTAACAATCGAATAGTGCGCGCGCATTCTCCATAAGTTACTGATAGTGGTATAAAAGACAAGGTCGTTTCGTGAAACGAGCCCAAGACTATATTCGACTGTCAAAATCGAAAAGTGCTCAACAGTTTACTGGAAAAGCTACATCATTTATTGTCTAATAATCCAAGAATCTAAAAACTTCGAGGAATTACTTTGCAATACGTGTGCGCCCATTAATAGTGTGATAGACACAATCTATTCTATTATAGATCGAAATTTGTGTCTAATAATTAAAAGTTCAACGAAATTGATCGATTTACTATTTTGCACCAAGACCGCAATATCTGGAAGATTGAGATTTGAGTCTTCATTAATAGTGTGAATTCACTAATATATACGGCAAATATCACGAAAGACTATCGAAAATTGATGAAAACCTGCATTACGAAAGTAATCGTTGTAGTATCAAAGCCTAAACGGTGTGAATAGGATAACATTCCATCTCATTGTCAATGTTTATAATGTCAGATTACGTGATCAAATAAATAATTTATGTGTATACAACTTGGTTTCGGAATACAATGCTTCAACATCCAATATTGCTAGATTGTAATTTAGGGATTTAAGAAATTTCATACAATTATCATCTTAGTGCTTTGTTTGAAGGACAATTTTCAACAAGTTGTCTAAATATTCGATTAACCCAAGTGGTGTTTGCTATTGGATATAATAGTTTTAATTGAAGGTTTTAAGAGTTAAGAAATATTTTCTAATTCCTGAATTTTGAATAATTCGGGTTTTACGGAATTTAATATTTCAAGTGCTGTGTTTTACAAACATTTAAAGAACACAAGATTGTGATCGAACTATACCTAAGTGTTGTTTGTGCATCTTGAATTTGTTAATTTTATAGTAACGGGCAAGTGGTTTACAAAAGGACATAAACTATATCGCATGGTGTATAAAAACATAAAATATGTCGATAACCTAGCTAAAATGTATGCTGTGACAATTTCTCTTTGACTCTTTCTAATGAATCTTGATCAAGTGCATCCATTGACGTTTACTACAAGTTCAGTGTTCTGAAATTCTAGATTGTTCACACTCTACTAACAAGTAATTAACTTCTGATGAAATCGGTGTTTGTTAATAATTATTAACGTGTAGGTTATCAAGAATGGGGTAACATACATTCAGGCATTTATTTTGAAACATATATGGTATTATTTTTAATTTGAAGTGACCAGTTCGTCGAATTTCTTCTAGCAACCTTCTAGTTTGTGTAGGCGAAAGGAAACAACAGAACTTTGGAAATTAGGAAGGAAGTTTGGTTAGTAAAATAAAGCAACCAATACGATTATTAAAAAAAAACTAAAGATATTTTGTATATAGAAACTTGCATAAAATTGTATTAGGGACTCAGTAGTTGCGTGCTTCAAAAAAGTGAATAAATTGGACAAAATCTACTATGATTTAGTATCTAGTGCCAAAATTAGTTACATCAAATTAGATTTGAGTGAAAGAATTTAATGTTCAATTTACTTTAAGGTACCTTTAATAAATGTTCACGTTTTAATGACAACATTTGGTGTTTATTAACTATAAAGTGACTTTATCTCCTCTACTAGTGTTTAAACTCTCACAATGAAAAATGAAATGTTTGCAACAGTGTTAAACCTACAAATGTTCTTACCTATTAATCACTATTAACTACATGTGTTTATTTGAATACAAGAGTGCTTAAAAACTTTCAAAATGTTGAACTGTACAGATTTGGCGTGTATTCTGCATCACCACCACTACTACGCTCAACTGCATCACTTGAAACATGGCACCCACCACGTTGAAGATGACGGTAAGTCCTTTTACGTAATAATAACCTAAAAACGTGATTTCAACATGTCGTCTGCCGGTTTCGGACATTGATCCCAATTGTTGTAACAACCGCTACCGGTCACTCATTTCTCAATACCTACACCAGAATAATTTGTTGGTTTTGTACGACACAGTTTGCGTAGAACTGCATTCTCGTCGGTAATTGCTATGTAGGTAAACGAAAGGAACTAGTGAACGGGAGCTAAGCTACTGCATGGATGACCTTAACAGTTTCGTTTCACATACATATATATATATATATATATATATATATATATATATATATATATATATATATATATATTATGTATAACAGTTTCGTTTCACATACATATATATATATATATATATATATATATATATATATATATGTATATATATATATATATATATATATATATATATATATATATATATATATATATGTATGTATGTAGGTATAATAATAATTCTTGCATTGACACTACCTGATAGTGGGTGGTGCATTTACGGTGTTTTGAGCAATGGTTCAAATCACGCTCTAGGACACTTAGTCTAGAGGTTGTTGATTAACGATCTTAGATAATTATCTTCGTGTGTAATCTGAATAAATGAATTTTCACAGGTCGTAACTCATAGAAGTTTAAAAGTTTTATCAATATAAGAAACAAAAATTATTTTATGTTTAAATACTAGAAAATATTTATTTACAAAGATATATTGGTTAGAAACCATTTAATTAATTTAATTTTTAGAAATTTCGCATATTTTTTACCCATATATGTGCGTTTGTGCGAACACTCTAACTCAAAAGCATTAGATTATAATTATTCAAACTTTGTCTATTACAAATTTATTTGCTAGTATATACGGATGAAAACATATTAAAACATAAAACATCCAAACCGGAAGTAATTTTATACATTATTTGAACAACGGTACGATTTAAGATAGGTATATAATTTTACTATAAATACTAAAGAGATTAAATTGTCTTGTAAGCTAAAAACATGACTACTAGAAACATGCTTTTAATATTTCAAACGAAATTTTTAATACTTATATTCAAGATATACTTATACATATTTTTGCTATCAAGTGTATGATGTGTTTTGTTTATATTTGTTTGTTGTGTGCTAAATTATATAAAATTGTTTTGGCCTGTGTTATTGCGAAAAGCATATTTAGCAATTTTAATTTAATATGACATCAATATTATACTTTGCCAAATCTTATTATCTTGTATACATACATACATACATACATACATACATACATACATACATACATACATGCATACATGCATACATGCATACATACATACATACATGCATACATACATACATACATACATACATACATACATATATATATATACAATATACATACATACATACATATATACTTACATAACATCATGCTTATTCCCCATCATATGGAGTGACAGAAAACCCTTTACGTACTCTATTTAATATTATCGCAGCGTGTTTTGAATGATTTGAGTAATGCCTATATTTACATAAAACACATATTTTAAGTAACTTAAGTGATTAATATAAAAGAATGTATACATACATACGTACATTTTAAGAAAGTCGTTAGTTTTTTCTTGCAAAAGAATTTCATACAGGAAAATATTATGAAATTAATACGTATATACATATGTGTATATCCTTGAAAATTTTCTTATATTTTAATTACAAATACCCTTATCTATGCATCATGATTGATTAATTTGAAAATAATGGTGTTATTATAATAAATATAAATAGAAACAATTTTCTATAATGCAAATGCTATGGTTGGATAAAGCATTGAATAAAATAATTAAATTTAACTCAATTCTAATCTCATCCTGTCCGAAGAAACACTCAATAAATGTATATATCTTTTTGACTCCAGAGCAATTTTATGTTAAAGTGATTGTTATAGGTTAAACATAATAAATATTGTAAGATAAATATTAATTTAATTTCGATATTTTTTTTAGTTATGACACATATACATAGGTATCCGAACATTCCCTAGAAATATTATTTTTTATTAATTGATAACATTTTCTTAACATGTGGCCGGATAGTAACTATCACCGAGTACAAAGAGCTTTGCTCTCAAGGACATTAGGTCCAAAGTCTAATAAATTACTAGTTTTTACATTTATCAACGGTAATAATTTACTTAAAATTTGTAATACTATTGACAAAATCTTGTTATCTGATACCTACATCTAAATATAAATAATTTTTTGTTTGAATGTAATTTTCGGTTTCATTTACAAGTCTTGTATTTTACATTAAGGCCGTTCGTACTGATAAAATTAGAGAAAGTATATTTCTCACACTAGAACTTTAGATTATAGGCAATTATTTTCATACATGGAAGAAAAAATTATAAGGAAAGTACTGCATCACTTATTTTAGCATGCAAACGAAGGTGCATTAATTTTAACCATCACGCTTTTCTAATATGTTGTATAAAACATAACCTCAACGAGATTCTTATGAGTTATTAACAACTTTATTATTACTGGTGAAAATGGACATTTATAAATATTTACAGTGCCCACACTGAACTTTCTTATACGTATTACGTAATAAGTATATATCAAAATTTTATTCATTATGTATTAGTAATTATTATGACCAGAAATTTATTAGTTTTCAAATATTTAAATACAATCTAGACTACAAATTTGTTTTATGAGTATAATACTTCCTTATATACAATCGTATAAGAAATTAAAACTAAACAAATCGATACGATGCACGGTAATAATATAGAAGTCAACAATTTTCTCACAAGAGACTTTAATAGATATAACATTTATAGGTAACTGTTTATTTATTATAATTATACATAAAACAAGTAAATTATAATTGTAAAGTATTCAGTTTAAATGTTATGCTCTGTAGGTATAAGTAACTAATTGTGACACAACCTAAAAATTCTATAATAAAAATGTTTGGAACACAACAAGAGAACCCGTAAGTGTAACCGGTACATTACGACGTGATCCAATAACGTTTTCAACAACAATCATAAAGTGAAAAGACTCGATCAGACCTAACGGTAACAAAAATACGTCAGTGTTTTCATGCTACGTCATACACAAACTTATGACGTTATACATATACGAGTAGGCCGTTATAAAGCGTATTCTAGAAAGAAATACCAAGTCAAGAATGTAGTATTTTGTTTAAGTAACTACAAATAAAATCGAAAACAAAGCACACTACATATTCCAGGAATTATGATACTATTTATATGTACATATATAATATTGTAAATAATATACTTGTTAGTAAATTTCTTTGAAGAATTTCGTGAAAGTTATCAATTAACGTTCGGTATTATCAAATTATCAGTTATAAATATGAATGAAAATCTTCGCAACAGTTAAACGTATATGTTTATCAATCAGTTTATTGGTTATGTTTGGAACTTTCATTATAAACCACTTGATTTAAAAAAAAAAAACAATTTGTCCTCGAATTATTCAACAAGATTTGGCCTTTGCAGATTCGAAATATTAACAGAAATTTGTGATCAACCCGGAAGTTGTTTATTTTTCCTGGTTATAATATCGCGGTCATTTTTATTTGTGCATGGTATTTAAATGTACCATTAAAAAGAGTGTAATACAGTTTATAATTTATAGCAATAAAAATCATATGGTACACAAACATATATGTGATATATACAAATATCTATCACAGGTAGGATGTAGTCGTTATAACCTTAAAAATATACATATATAATATCCATATAGTAGTATATGGTTATATAATAACAGCAACAGTATTTATAATAACAAAATAAATAATATCTGTCTATTACTAATAACTGCTTTAAAAATAAAATAAGTTAGCAATTATTTAACGTTATTAGATCATTACCATTTCCAAAAGTTATTAAATAATTTATTACATAGAAAAAACTAATTCGTAGAATTAATAGTGGGGAAAACTAACTTCACATCTGATTACCATTTAATATGTACAGGAAACTGAATCGAAACTGGATTGAGAAATGCTACAAAGTTTATTTAATTAATTAATTGTAAATTATTCTAGTAGAAGTGACTGAAAAACAGTAATACATATAGAGATGAATTTGTTGATAAAATATACTAGAAAAAAATTATGTACATTTAATTTATTATTATAGCAAAATCTCACAATTTATTTTAAGGTTATCCCATTTTTTATTCTTGAACTTGAATTACTGCTTTACTTAAAAGAATTAAAATTGTTTACAGGGTAGAATACTTATAAATAATCGCCCAAGTATAATCGTATTTTATATATTAAGCTAATAAAAAGTACAACAAAAAGAAAAATTGTAGGATCTTAAAGTTAGGTTATAATAAAGTATACACGTGTATAGAAATTTCTAGGAAATAATGTATAATATATAATATCATGCTTAATATTAACTAACATAAAAGGTCTATGACGCACAGTATACAATAAAATCGTATTTGCTAACCTAAAATAGATGAAAACACGGCTTATAATTTTTAGGTCAATGTACAAATATCATTATGGTGTTTTCAACATCTTGTTGCTGCATTCATTCAAGTTACTAGTATTTAGATCAATAATTCAATTGATATCACACGCGATTAATACATTAAATACAATTCTAATTGAAATTGCTAACATTCATACGAAATCTAACCTAAATTAGTAATATTTGTAAATGATCAAAGTCAATAAATAGAAAATGAAATTGTTATAACTATATTTTATAGACTGGTAATGTGGTAATTAATATTTGGTATGAATTGTAAAGATAAACAGTGTGAAATGTTTATAATTGCACGCATATAGCGATTCGCTCTCATTCTGACGCTGTTGAAGCGATTTAGTTGGCCTGCATTTTACTTGCAGTCATTATAAATACGAAGTTTAAATTACATCCAGTTTAATTAATATCCTATCACATGAGATCACTAATTATTGCAAAAACAGTAGCACCTGATTGAAAAAGAAAGTTGAATTGTTTTCAGTTTCGTGAATCAGAATTTTTCGTATCAAGGTGGTTGTTTTTAGTTCATATGCATTAACATTTAAACAACGAAAAACGTTTAAACATAAGACAGCAAAATGCTAAAAGAATATATATATATATATATATATATATATATATATATATATATATACTATATACTATATACATATATATATATATATATATATATATATATATATATATATATATATATAAATAAATATAAATTTAATAATTTAATATATTTTGAATAATTTCTTACGACATAGTTAATAACATAATGATGAAATAAAATTAATGCAAATTTATTCCGATCAATCTCAGAAAATATTCCATAAGTATTTAAGTGTAATTTTGTAATACATTATAATACCTTTGGATATTAATTCATAATTGTAGGTATAAATACAAACATTATCTAAAGACAATTTTTATGTGAAACACCAAATTATTTCTAAGTAAAAGTAAAATGTATTCATTTTCAATTGTCATTAACCTGATTAAACTAAAAATTAACGCTTATTATCTACGCGTTTTAGTTAATTATAGTTTCAATGCTCTTCCGAATTTCAGGTTTAACTTAATTAAAAAAAATTAGGTTACTGTCTTGAAATAAAAACAAGCAATTATAATAAAAAATATTTGGTAGATTTTCGCGAGTAGTGAAAGTGTTAGATGAAGAATCTAGATCAAATAAAGAGTAGAAACGTTAATCTAAGTTGTATTCTATTTTATACAGTAATGATTAACTGTCAATTGCACTAAATTGTAATAATGATTAAAAACATCTTTATTTATTACTAATATTACTAATAAAATCAAACGCTCGAATTGGTGCTAAATGTTATTTCTTGACGCATTTTCAATCTGATTAGCAATAATCCGGATTATAATTACGGTTCGATGCAATCAAAAAGATTAACGACACAACCAGTTGAGCCAATCCTATATTCGATCAGGGTTGGATTTAACAAGATTAAATTAAATATTTTAATCCGATTTAGCTCATGTATTTAATTTTTGCCTTTTTTATAAATTTGTTCATATTAAATTTAGCGCTAATTAAAGTTTAATTTCGCAAAGATATTGTTAACGTTTACTGGAATGCTCTAACAAAAACACAACTGTATATACAATATTTTAAACTTATGGCTTTGTAGTTTAATCTTAAAATTTTCATTTGAATTATTAAAATATAATTCATTAATCCTTATTTTATATTTTGTAAAAATTATTATCATGTAAATAATACGTTCTAATTTTATAATGGATGTATTCTTAATATTACACCAGTTAATTCGACAATTGCCGTCATACTTTGCTTAAACGCTAACAAAAAGGAATAGTTGAAATTACGAATGCATAAAGTGATATTGTTAGCTGATTTATTTTATCAAACTTCGGAAAATACAATCAATAAGAGTAGGTCATTCAGTGTAAATCAGACTTTCATAGAAAATTGTAAATTCACAAAAGCAACGAGGTTTATCTTCATATGAAAGGTAAGGCGCAGGTGTGACCAATGAGTCCAGCGATGTGCCTCACCAATCACACACAACATATTTCCGTCAAATATGCATAGTATTTCAAATATCAAATATACACTTTGAGTGAACTGATAAATCTATCGAATGCGTAGCAACTTGTGTTTTCAAGGTTGCATTATAATCATTTAAAAAGAATCTAATAAAATGAAACATAACCCCTGCCATCTTCATCAAAACTATACAACTATTTTTACATAATGAACCTTTTCGAACCTGTTTAACGTCATACTAGTCGAGTAAAAATGAGTGCTACGGTTGGCTTACATTTCTGTGTGATACATTTGCAAAAATTGTTGTTAAGTCCGTTAAACGCGGTGAACTTTGTGTGTTTTTAGTTGGATTTTGTGTTTAAAAAACTAAATCGTTACGTACTTTTTACTATAAATTAGTGGGTTAAGTGTATTTACGTGGACATACACATTAGTGTGGAAGTTTTATTATGGAGAGAAGCTTATAGGTATTTATTTTGTTTTTTATCATTTTACACTAGAAATTTTGTTTTGCTGTATATAATTAAATCATCATAAAATTAACTTTCACTAATGCATCGAAATTTAAACGATTTTTTATGTAATAAGTATATAAATATGGCTGTAAATGTCAAATAATGAATTTTTACTTTAATATAAAACAACTGCAATATTTTGCACAGCACTTTCTTATACGTAGTAGGTATATTTTGTTTAGATAGAGGGTATTAAAATACAAAACTTTAAACATTCAATAAAATATAATTATTCATTACGCTATATGGTCAAACGTTTTATAGTTTTCAAATACACACCTAACAAAATATTTATATATAATATTTTACTAACCTTTGAAATGCTTCTTTTACTAAAGTTTTATTTTACTTTTAACAATTTAGGCTTACTCACACACAGACACACAAATCGTCGTTTTATTTATCAGCGGAAAATACATTAATTTTTATGTATAAAACTCACTATAAACTGCTAATTATATAAATAAGACCATTTAAACGTTGAAATATTTATAAAGTAATACACATATAGTCTCCTATATGGTTCAATTTTAAAAAAACACACTTCCGGGTTTGCGCACGACCCTTGTCAGTGTTTGTATAGCAAAATGGCGTATCATGTTATGCGTTATACGTGTTTGTGTCGTGAAAATTGTGAGATAACTAGGAAATACAGTACGAAAATATGTGAAAACTAACAATTGAAACGTTTTAAGTGTTTCTGATACCAATTGATGGACAGGATTGCGTTCATTGTAAAATGTAAGTGCATTTATTACGTATTCACTAGCGTCATGTTTTTGGTTATGTATGTGTATAGGCAACAAGTTGGTACTTGTAGTTGTAAGGTGTATACATATATATTTGTACGGTTTGAATATTCTTTTCAAAATTCGAGGTTTTCTTGTCAATTATATACAAAACTTATGTTTAAAGTTTTATTATTTTATCTTCTACAGTTTAGACTGTAAAGTGCTCACACACAAACATATATATATATATATATATATATATATATATATATATATATATATATATATATATATATATATATATATATATATATATATATATATACAATTTCACTTAGAATATTTTTAATATTCTAAATATAACAAGTTTATATATATATATGTATATATATATATATTTATATATATATATATATATATATATATATATATACATATATACACTTAGGCACACACAGACACACGCAGACACAGACGTCATTCCTAAAATAGCATGACTCGGCTCAGGGCAGGTCAAGGTATATTTCAAAATTTTTCATGATTACAATACTTACTTATTACTTCGTATAAGAAAGTAAAAATAGATCGAAAATGGTGTGATCAAAACTATGTGTGCTTACTGCAATTTAATGTTACAATGGAAAAATAAATAATACATAACACATTTTAAAGAGAAAAAATAAAATATGGTAACGTTCTAATAACGTTCCACGAACACGCATAAATATTTCATAGAAAACGAGGGTGTGTTAATTATGTGTGATATCGCCATTAATAATTAATGAATTCACATATCCATTAAAGTAGTTTAGTTTTGCTAATGTCTCCTACAGGAAAGAATACAAAATAATAAAATTAATACTCTTTTGTTGTCTGGCATTAATTACTCAAGATGACACCTTCATTAAATTAATCATTCGAATAATGTCACTAATCTTGTTAAACAATCTTAGAAACTTTGTCAATTTATTTATTATTTACATTAATAAATATAAATATTTTTTAATAAATAATAGTTAATAACTATTTTTATTTACTTTAGAGAAAACGACAAACCTTTATTATCAGTTGAATAAATATTTATTCCAGTAAAATTAATCATTTATTATTAATCACAATTGAATATTAATAGGGTTGATACCTATTGTTATTAAATGAACTATACACCGTTACATTACATTTAGATTTTTGAAATTTGTTTTTTTTTAACCATGAAATATATTAAATATTTTTAATAAAATGTTTGTAATTTTCGCAAAGCTCGCTACAACACAAGTAATATATATTCCCACCAAACAAATAAGGCTCAATTTTTGGTTAACATGACCAATTAGCGTATTGGAAAACTGAATTGATATATTCATATATGTAATTACTTGCGCACCAAACTTGCCCTACATAATCATTTAGCATGTTAGTGTGCATTGTAAAACACTAAATACTAAAGTCAAACTCAATTCGAATGCAAGATAAATAACCATTATTTGTATTGTTTAACTACTGACTGAAGTATATACTAACTGTCATAATAACATTTATTAGTATATTGGCATTAATTTACTATACAATAACAATTTGTTTACTATAATATTTCAATATTTATAAGACTTCGCGTCTAAATCAATTAATAATAGATGAAACTATAAATACATATTTAGTAGTTTACACATCTAAAACAAATGACCTTGTATAAAAAAACACTAGCTGTATTTTAATTAAATGGGATTAAATGTTATTATTGATTATTATTTTTGTAAAATGTGTACAATATTTAATTTCTTTGTACATTTCCGCGTCTGTTTAACCTTCGTTATACAATGATTTATTTTAAATTTGACAGATGGTAGATAAGATAAATAAATTTAATTGATTTCAGATTTCTTTAGATAAAATTAGAATTTTAAAAATTACTTGTGTTATTTGCTAAAGTAGAAATTAAACTTCAAAGTAATTTAGCAAATAAACACATTTATAAAATTCAATTATATATACATATGTATATATTGGTATTAAATACATTATATGGACAGTCTAATAGCTTCATAATTAATTGGAAAATTTTAAACATTTTTGTGTTTAAATGAATTTAAAGTCTACATATAAATTCTAGTTTTATTATTTTAATTAAAATGTTTTTATGAAATATTACAAATTTGTAGCACATTATTGTTTTATAATTAATTGTGTTTATAAACAACAATACTAACCTTAGTTGAACATTAATTGTTAACTTTTAGCGATTTGTTAATTGTTAAATATAAACCCAGTACTAAATCCCATCTATATTTTAGGAAATAAACACTATATAAAACTGTTTTATTTAATTGAAATTGTACGTTTACACTACTGTAGAATCGAACATTTTAAATCTAAAATATATTTTTTAGAAACGACAATAAACTAAGTTTATTTATTTGTAGCTTTATTTTTGAATAGCCGAATAAGTAAACCACAATAAAATAACAAACGTCAAACGAAATAAACAACGCTACTAAAGTATATGTAAACGTAGCAAATGTGTCAAAATTACCAACTTATAAGTTTAAAAAAATGTTAATCCTTTATATTAGGTCGTGAAACTGAACAAAATAATAATTTTTTAAATGAAATTGATATTCTACGACAGTTTATTTTATTTAAATTTCATTTTAATTTCAATAGTTTTTAAGTCAGCAGGAAATTTCATGTTGATAAGTTTTTAGCAGGTTTTCATTACGAAATGACGTAAAGTTGTTGCCAAATGAATAAATTTCTAATTTTTCCTGTATTCGTATAATTTCATATTGAAGTGATCAGGTGATATAAAAATAATAATGTAATAAACAATATTCTTTGGGGTTATTCCACTGAAACAATTTATCATTGAATACACTGTGGGCGATTGCGCGAATTGATTTTACATGCATTCTGTTCGGTATTTCCTATTAACCACATAGCATTACATTGTGCGGCATGTATGGTTGTAAATTGGGCATGACATGCCACCGATACAGCCTCGAATACGAACACAGCCACCGTCCGTCGTCGCGTTGCGTCGCTTCGATCGTGCTGCTGTATTAACTAAAACCAATTTTATTATTGTCCGAGGTCTTGGCAATGTACATATCACAAGGTAACCAGACCTTGTTCATATATTCTGATTTTAATTTTCTTCACATCGACGCGCAAATATTCTGCATGTCCGGTAATCAAGGAAAGATATTCATTGATGAGTGTGTTTCGAAAAAATGTTAAATTTAAAATAAATATGGTGGTAAGAGTTTAGTTTATAAATTCAACACCAGGTCGGCGTAT